>SJYW01056080.1:56722-79549 GCA_006410735.1 Raphicerus campestris | reverse complement strand
CCCCCCAAAATAAAGTCTGACACTGTTTCCACTGTTTCCCCATCTATTTCCCATGAAGTGATGGGACCAGATGCCATGTAGATATTTAAAAATAAAATAGTCTATCAAAAGCTCTGATTATAGAATTTTAGTCTCATCTAAGCATTCTCATGGATTAACAATTATAAAGAAATATAAACATTTTAAATTAAACATATATCCATGAAAATATGTTTATCATAATTTATGGATATAATTTCTATTTAACCATTGAATCAAGCAAGCACAGAATGCCACTGCAACAAAATATGAAAATGAATCTTTCAAAAAACTCAAACAAACAAAAGCCATATTAATTCATGGGGCTAATCTAAGCTTTTTTAGACTGATGCTAAAAATGCTACTTTCTCTGAAAGATACAAAGTTTATGAATATGGNAATGCCACTGCAACAAAATATGAAAATGAATGTTTCAAAAAACTCAAACAAACAAAAGCCATATTAATTCATGGGGCTAATCTAAGCTTTTTTAGACTGATGCTAAAAATGCTACTTTCTCTGAAAGATACAAAGTTTATGAATATGGAATATCTTTTAAAACCAAGCCTGTTAGTTTCTGGATCATGGAATCTGAAGGAATCCTCTGAACAGCTTCATATTGTTTCTGGGGTCCCTGAAAATTTCTGCATAATCTTCCATCTGTGTTTTGAAGGGATGAAAGAAGAGTATCCAAAGGTTTGATTTCATTTCCACTCTAAGTATCCTAAATGACAGTATACTGAAAAATCAAAGAAACTATTCACCCCCAGCCTCAAGCAAAAGAGAACTTCAAGAGAAACTATGACTTTTATAAGTTTATAGGGTTTGTGTAGGTTATAGTGATACTTCCTATTTGTTCAAGTGTTTTTGTTTTTTTTTTAAATTTTGATCCCTTTAGTGTCATTGAAGGAGTCTGATTTGTCAGTCCATCTCTCTGGGTTCTGATGATTCACTCATATTCAGAAAGTTACTGATACTATCAATTTATTAGTAACTTTTAGTATCTCATGCCAAATACTTTGAGGAAATATTCCTAAAGAGCTAGAAACTGTTTATCAAATCAACAAATTAACTAAAAACCCAACATCTTCCCTAATTTAAAAAGCTTCTTTTAATTGGCAGATTTTATCTGTGTAATCATAACTATTTTAGAGAAGAATAACCAAACTTAAAGGATGTGCATCTTAAGTTGTATAGCAAATTGAAAAATTTAGCAATGGATACTACCACTTCTCTGTGTCTATTTAGTATATTGCAATAAATCTTAAAAACTGGATTTGTGAGATTCTATGTTGTGTTGAGAAATGAGCCATGTTTATACTTAATGTACATCATTATTGAAATTCCAACATTGAAATTTAAAACTGTGATCTCTTTTGTCATCTAATTTTAACAATAAAACCTTACACATATTTTGCTAAAAAGAGAAAAAAAACCACTTCCTATTAATTCTATCCCTTTTAAAGTAGTTTGCTGTTTTTAATATTTCTCTTTAATCTTGAGATTGTAGTGAAGGGTTTTTGTCCCTTCATTTCACTTTGTCTTCTATTCTTTTTATGAAATATTCTCAAGGCATTAGTGAAATTGAATAGCTCAGAGATAAAATTACTAAAAGTCATTTTGTAAGATGAACAACAAACAACATACCACAGCACTGATATCTCATGAAGACTTTCAAAAATATTCTCACTAAATCACTACTATTTCTTCTAATCATCAAAGAATATAATAGTTAAATTATTTAAAAATTAAGGACATTTTCAAAAACTGTACTTAAAATGTTTTTAAGGAGTAGAAATTTTTAAGGAGTAGATCCCAGAGAAATTAAGCAGATAAAACTTCACAAGAACATTCTTTTTGTTGTTAAAGGCAACAATCAGTGATAATGTTGACAGCTAATTGCATAACAGTGAAGACTTGACATAGACCTCTGACAGCACATTTTAGCTTCCATTTATTATGAAGACATTCACCAACAAAAATGGTTGGTTACACCCCTACTTTGGTGTGTAACAGCAAAAGAAAATTGATTTAAGTGACAAAGTCTCAAATATCACTGTTCTTTTCACACAATATTTAATGGATTCTAAATCTGTGCAGAGAATCATATTCAGACAGTGCCTAATTCTAAATAGCATCTTAACCATAAAAATGGGACTTCCCTGTCAGCACAACGCAGATCTCCTAGGGAAGATTTTAAAAGAGCCATGCACAGAGCTGCAAATATTTCATTTTCGCTTCCATACCATCTCATGCTGTGATGTTTTCCTTGTTCCTTATGTGCAGGTCAGTCTGCATATTTCCCACAGAATTCCCGCAGAGGACCTTTGACACTTACACGAAGTTATAAAAACATTTGGTTGAGCCAGGCTGAGAAACATGGAAACATATTCCAAAATTTTACCCACTAAAATCCTATAAAAATAACTTACAAAGGGAAAGCTAATTAACCTGAGTGAGAAGTTGCCTTTATTCGATATCTTTACTGTAAATTTTAGGATGTTATTTCCACAGATATCAGTGGAAACTACAGTCAGTAACTAAAATTGAAATAGACATATTTAAACATATTTTCTTTGCCTACTTTGGTGGCATGAAGATGATAACAAGGGAAAGACAATGCTACTTTGTTTGTTTGTTTGTGTTGGGTGATCTTTAACGTCAAGAATAGTATTATATCATCTATATCATCTAAATACACTCTATGGCTATTTGGTTCATAATATTGAAACCATCATCTTCTTTAAGTGAAGATACAAAAGGTAAGCCAATACCACAGTTATAACACATGTATATGCAAGGACACATAAAACATGGTACAATTGGAAGTTGTTTAGCAAAACAGATCCTTGATTGGAAATAATATATTTGGATTACAGCTGTTTCTGTTAATCTTCAGTTTCATCTCTTAAACAAAACATTATTTGTAGGCCATGTTAGTGATATATTTAATCTATTTTTATGCTGAATATAAATATTTAAAAAAATAATTTTTGCTTTTTAAAAGTTTTAACTTCACAAAAATTTGAAAAGATAGTTCTCATATACCTAACACCTACTTTTGTTGCATTTACAACTTATATTAGTATGGTACATGCATTACTATTAATTAACCAATATTGATGCAATATTTTAAATTAAAAATCCATACTTAATTTAGATACAAAAACTATTTTTAGTGGAGAAAAATTGGAGGACTTATGGAAAATGAAGAAATCTGTAGTTTTACAGACCTGAGCTTTGATTCACCTTCTGTTATTAATATGTTTTGTGTCCTTACTCACTTTCTAGTTTCATGTTCCTCATATGTAAAGTTGTAAGATTTAATATTGTAAACACTGTTTCTTCACTCTGAATTATCTGATTATATTAGTCATAAGAAAATTATGCAATAGACATTTAATAATGTATTACTTAAACTATAAGTACAATAGATAAAGCTTTGCTTTAATTTTTTATAAAATGCTCATTTGTAAGAATCTGATAAAATTAAGAGAAAGAGATACTATATGTGATAAATGTTTATATTTTTAATCAAAAATAACAAATGTATATGTATATATTAAATTTTATTTTTTTTCTAGTGAAGGAAATCTAGTTGAATAATATGGCTCCCAGATTGAATAAGACATTTTATCTTTCCACCAGTAATGATCTACATTTGCCTCTCCCTGAAACTTAAACATGGTAGACATAAATGAAACTATTCAAAAAATGTTTATCCCAAAAGGCACTGAAAAAACTGCAATTGTTCTGATAATCAGAGCCCCAATATTCAAGATTTAATAAATATCCTTGATTTTTTGAAGCTCTATCAAGTGTAAATAGTGATTATGAACCAGTAGTTGTCTATTAAATACTACTAGTACTCCTTCTCCTTCAGTAATATATTTTTCTGGTTATTAGTTCAGTTCAGTTCAGTTCAGTTGCTCAGTCGTGTCCGACTCTTTGCGACCCCATGAATCGCAGCACAACAGGCCTCTCTGTCCATCACCAACTCCTGGAGTTCACTCAGACTCGCGACGATCGAGTCAGTGATGCCATCGAACCACCTCATCCTCGGTTGTCCCCTTCTCCTCCTGCCCCCAATTCTTCCCAGTATCAAAGTCTTTTCCAATGAGTCAACTCTTCGCATGAGGTGGCCAAAGTACTGGAGCTTCAGCTTTCGCATCATTCCTTCCAAAGAAATACCAGGGCTGATCTTCAGAATGGACTGGTTGGATCTCCTCGCAGTCCAAGGGACTCTCGAGTCTAACCTAAATCATGTAGTCAAATAAGTATTGTCAACTTCTTTGAATGCTGAAATTCCCAGGTGGCGCTAGTGGTAAAGAAGCCACCTGCAACTGCAGGAAATGTAAGAAACGTGGGTTCCATCCCTGGGTTGGGAAGATCCCCTGGAGGAGGGCATGGCAAACCACTCCAGTATTCTTGCCTGGAGAATCTCATGCACAGAGGAGCCTGACAAGCTATGGTCCAAGTAAGACAGATGGCTTCTTGTGGGAGATAATTAGTTTGCAAAATGAAATAGCATGAGAGCTAGACCCAGAAGAATGTTTCAGAACCCAACAGGGGAAGGCCAATGGAAAGGGAAATATTATGAACAAAGGTAAAGCCGTGGAAACATTTGTTCAGCAACAAGACAACCCTTGGTAAGAGAGACCTTGAATGTAGAGCTAAATCAATAGACTTGAGTATTAGAAGAACTGGAATTTCAAAATCATGTTTTTCTACATAGTTCAGTACAGTAAGCAATGGGGAATAATAAAATAATTCTTGTGAATTTGAAAGTGAGTTCCCTTTTAAAAAATACTATACAATGACCTTAGATACTGTTTTAAACTTAGAAATAGGTGATGTATATCACAGGGGTTAATGTGAGTAAAAAAAAAATCTCATCTCTCATATGAGAGAATCAATAGATACTATCTTGAGCAGATGAATCAAGAAAAGAGAAAATACCAAAATGTTTAGAATTATGGAGGTAATTACCAGAACAAAAAATAGAAACGTAAAGGGGTCATCCCATGGAAATAATACTAGAGAGGAAGGTGTGGGGTTGGATTCTCTCGCTTCACACTTCACCATTTCTTATCCAGAGGAGGGTAATAAGGATATAAATGACTCTCACATATCACTAGCACAAACATTTCCACTGAGGTACAGACTCACATATCACTTGCTTATAAGAATATTAGCTTAAATGTCTCTCAAACTCAATTGAAATCCATTTTAATGGAAAAAGTGCAGTTTTTTGGGCGATGATGACAAAGCACAAAGTCAAAGCTAACTAAATACGTTAGACCTCTTAGGTAGTATAATATTCTTGGCTTGCTTGAAATACGAAATTTTTTCAATAAGTGCCTGAAAAATTGTGGAAGTTTTTAACATAAGGGCAAACTAGCAGAATGCTACACAGTAGATATTTTTAGGCACATTTTGGGTGTCACTTAAATCTTATCAGTGCAGTAATTTTCTGTTTCCATATAAACTAGGTCTTCCCACGATGTCAAAGCTGAGTAGTGGAAGAGTGAACATGAAAAGTATTAACTAGATAATTCATACATCAAAGTAAAGATTGGTTTTGAAACATAAATTTCAACCTGTCATTTTCATGATTTTTTCAAATAAATTAACAGTAATATTTTAATACACTGCTTGCTTGTATCAAATGTCACTGTTAAAAACTCAAAACGAAATATTTACCTGTATAGGTGATACCTGAAACATGTGTGACTAGGGTTGGAGTGAGGAAGCAAGTGGGCGGGAACATTTACTATTCAGACTTGATTACCTAAAAGCTTGAATCCATACTTCAATTCTCAGGAAGCAAAATATTAAAAATATTTTTTCTAGTCCAAATCAGGTTATATTCTCTCTTTAGATTAATTTTCCCCCATCAATGTATTTCATCCCTGCTGATATTTTAATAAGTATTTTGACTGCAAAGAAGGTTAAGAATAGCTTGTCAACAGTTTCTTAAAATCTCCACTTGTATACTTCAAGGCAGTTATGAACTCACTCTTCACATCTCCTTTATAAACAAACATTTCAAAGAATGCTATTACTTCTTTAAAATTCCAAACTTCTAATCACATAATCTTACTTTTATATTTTGGGCCATATATAAATTCCCCAGATTTCAGTTTTCCAAAATTTGATACACTGAGTTTTAAACTAATGACTGTAAAATGTAGATGAAGTTTTATCTTCAGAATTTTTCATCAGAATAACTTTCTTATAGCATATTTCAGTATTATGTGTTCAGGCCTGTAGAATAATTCTGTTGAGCTGAATTATGTTCAATTCATGTCCCCTGTGATCTCTAGGTTCTTTTCTGCTACAATAATGCCTAATTAGTCATTCCCTGTCTTATACTTATCATGTTTCTCCTTACAATAGTTCCTGCTTTATACCTAACCTCAGGATTTTCATTATTTCCAACTACTATTCAAACTGGTCAGGATCAATTTGAGTTATAATCTTCTCCTTGCAAGGGCTAGCCAACCCACTCTTTTATTCTTCTAGGTCACTGATAAAATATAGAAAACTATATACAATTCATAACTTATGGAATGCACATTAATACTTCAATACAGTAGGTATTAATAGTGCAGTGTTAATTAGAAACATGTCTCTGTAGTACTTGACTAGGTGAAGAATGCCAAGGTTGTAACTCTGATCTTATAGCAAAGCATTGGCTTTCCTACACTTCATAATCATAAACCCTACTTCTGACCTTCCCCACAAGTGATATACAGATTCCCCATGAACATATATAGGTTCAGCATTCAAAAGATAAACTGAATGTCAAAGAACATTAAATATCATAATGCTACTTAAAAGATATAGCCTATTATAAGAAGCTGAGACACCTACCAGTAGCAAGATACTGACTAAAAATGAAGGCAAAGGTAGACTATCAAGATCAGTAACTAAACTAATAGGCCGCCCAATCCTAAGTAAGAGAAATTACAGTAAGAAACATAGGTTGAATAATTAAAAGGAAGAGATGATGTGCTAATTTATTCATTTCTTCAGCCTTATGACTGTCACCATATATAGTGATCTCAATGAAGCTATGTTGAAGTTTTATCTTGACTCCTTTAATGAAATGAATTTACGAACCAAGTGATTTTGAAAACACAAGTAATACATATTATAAGAATCAGCTTTTCTCCTTGCTATAATTCTAGATAACATTTTGTATGCATAGAGTATAAATCCAAACTCTAACTAGAAATTTTTATACAAAGATTATTCATACATATGTTGAGTTGCCATTTTCCTTGACATATAAAAATTGCTCGTAAAAGAATAAAGTTTTCTTTCAGATCAACACAGCCTGTGGATCTTTTTTACTTTCTATTAATCTCAATTTTCATGAACTTATGCTTATCTCATGTATTTATGTCATATATGTAAAACGTACCACATAGAGGAGTTAAATAAAAGTTCCTTTATCTCCTCTCTCTCTAACCACAACTCTTACTGTTCATTATTTTCTCCTGTTCTTTAAAAAAAAAAAAATTTCAAGTATAGTTGATTTACAATGTTGTGTTAGTTTGTTGTGCAGCAAAGTGAATCAGTTATACATATATATAAAAAAATCCACTCATTTATCTACTTATTATTTTTGGCTGAGCTGTGTTTTTGCTGCTGGGTGGGCTTGTATCTAGTTGCTGTGAGCAAGGGCTACTCTCTGGTTGCAGTGTGAGAGCTTCTCATTGCAGTGGCTTCTCTTGTTGGCAGCAGGGGCCCTAGGGCATGTAGGCCTCTGTAGTTGTGGCTGCCAGGCTCTTGAGCACAGGCTCAGTAGTTATGGTTCATGGGCTTAGCTGCTCTGCAGCATGTGAGATCTTCCTGGACCAGGGATTGAACTCATGTCTCCTGCATTAGCAGGAGGGTTTTCTACCACTGAGCCACCAGATAAGCCAAGATTTTTTCCCCGTATATGTCATTTCAGAGTACTGAGTAGAATCTCCAGCCTACTATTCATTGTATCCCACTCCATTCACAATGGCTTCCTTACAGTTTTTCAAATACTCAGTCATACATGGACCTTAGGACATTTATACTGGTTTTTCTCTTGATCTAGGACTCTGTACTCTAGACATGAACATGCTCACTGTCCCTTTTTAAATAATTTATTCTAATGTCATGTGAAGAGAGACATCTTTCCTAATTACCTGATTTAAAATTCCAAGTTTCCCTATCATTTCTCAGTTATAATGCCCTATATCTCTTACCTATTTTATTTAAATGACATTAATAGCAGAAATAATACATATTTTTTCATAAAAAATTTTGACTTCCTTTACTTGACCAAACTGTTGATTGTTTTTTTTTCAGTTTTGTTTGGTTTTAGATTTCTAATGTTTAGAGTGATACTAGACATATAGTGGCTTTCAATAAATATGACTATAAAACAGGTATTAGGATTATGTATCAGTATATGAAAAATGTAAAGTGGCTAAAATATATGCTCTTAAATCAAACAGCATAATGCTAGAGTCTAGCTTCACCACTTTCTATTGTAATTGTGTAACTTGGAGCAAGTTATTAATACTACAGGGCTTTGGTTTCCTTGTCTTAAAACTGAATAATAACAATTGCTACACATATTACTAATAGTTTCCTGTATTAGCTGTAACAAATCACCACACACTGGGTGGCTTAAAACAAATCTTTTACATTCTCACATTGTAGGTGCTCAAAGTCTCAAATCTGCAGGACTATGCTCCTTCTCCAGGCTCTGGGGGGAGAATTCCAAGCCTTTCTCCTAACTCTTGGTGCCTGCCATCAATTCCATTTTAATCTTTGTCTCGACTACCAGATGCCCTCCTCCCCTGTGCCTCTCTGTTTCCAATATTTATGTCTTTTAGTCATTGGCTTTAGGACCTGTTCACCCTAATCCAGTATGATATCATTTTAACTCGACTGTACTGCCAGAGACATTTCCAAATAAGGTCATATCCAGGTCACTGCAATATAAATGATAATGATGAGAAAAATAGTGTTAAAATAGTTATCTCATACTACATATGAGATATGCTATGTGCTATTTCTCCAGTAGTCATGTATGGATGTGAGAGTTGGACTGTGAAGAAGGCTGAGCACTGAATAATTGATGCTTTTGAACTGTGGTGTTGGAGAAGACTCTTGAGAGTGCCTTGGACTGCAAGGAGATCCAACCAGTCCATTCTGAAAGAGATCAACCCTGGGATTTCTTTGGAAGGAATGATGCTAATGCTGAAACTCCAGTACTTTTGCCACCTCATGCGAAGAGTTGACTCATTGGAAAAGACTCTGATGCTGGGAGGGATTGGGGGCAGGAGGAGAAAGGGACAACAGAGGATGAGATGGCTGGATGGCATCACTGACTTGATGGACGCAAGTCTGAGTGAACTCCAGGAGTTGGTGATGGACAGGGAGGCCTGGTGTACTGTGATTCATGGGGTCGCAAAGAGTTGGACACGACTGAGCGACTGAACTGAACTGAACTGAAGTCCTTCAAATCAAAACTCATTTGGTTAGTGTGATTACTTTCTCTTGATTACTGGCTGAAAATGGAGACACAGATTAAATGAACTGTGTGAAGTCACACAGTTAATTAGTTGTAGAGTTGAGATTAGAGTACAGCATGTCTGGAGCTCGAGGTTTGGTTCTTATTCGTGATCTTCCACTCCATTTTAGTAATATAATCCCCTTTCATTTTCTACATTTCTCTCTAAACTTTCAGAGCAAGTGTCTGCTCTCTTGTTTACCAGTGTGTGTGCCACAATCTGGCACACTTCCTGCATCAAATAGGTGCATTAAATTGTTACTAAATGACAGGCCTGTGGGTCGAGTATAAGTTTATACAATTTATGTTTATAAATAAATACTGAGCAGAAACTTTGATCCTGATTTCTCTCTAAATTAGAAACGAATAAGCTTGAAAACAACAGTCCTTGTCTGACTATTGTGGATGAATCATTAATTGGTCAACTCTGAAAACCATGTAAGTTATATTATAATCAACAATCCATTTAGTAATAGGTGTGAACATTTCTCTATATGTCTAGTATCACTCTAAACATTAGAAATCTAAAACCAAACAAAACTGAAAACATTTCTCAAATAATGATTTCAGAATTACCATCACAAATTTAATATTCCCATTTGATCATATCTCCTCTCGTAAGATATCTCATTTTCCTTAATTTTAGTATTCCTTTGTAGCAGGAATAATTATACTTCTAATCACTGCTTAATTTAAAATTCTCAAATCTTTTAGGAGATTTTCAAATAAAAAATACAGAGTATTCACTTGCTATGTACTGTAAACAAAACTATCATTCATTTTGCCATGCTGTAACTTCTTTGATTTTACATCTAAGAGAGTAAATATATGCAGAATATCCTCAGATTAAAGATCTCTCAAATTATTAGAGGATTACCTCTAAATATGAACTAAGTTGTTTGTTAAGACTATTAAGTTGATAATTTATAATATTATAGTATTACAAGTAGTAAAATATTACACATGTATATGCAGATAAGTTTATATACAAATATACTCTATATCAACAAAATAACAAGTGAAAATACTCAAGATTTAATAGAAGCCAATACATACATATAGGAAGAGGAAAATATATATGTCAACATTCATAGAATGCATGAGTATAAAAGTATAAAAATAAAGACAAATTGGACAAAATAAAGAGCTGAGAAACGAACTTTCACATATATGGAAATGACAGAGATGGAAAAATCTCAGAAGAGAAAAGATAGATTCTTCAACAACTGTCCTTCAACAAGATTTGACTATATGAGAAAATAGAGCCACTGTCATATATTAAAATTTATTACATATAAGTAAATAATTAAATATAATTAAAATAATGAAAAACCTTAGCTGTTAAATGTAGATATAAAATATTAGACTTTAAAATAAAGCAGTGACAGATTTTTGAAATAGGATATGAAAACACAAACTATTAGAACTGTTTCATTTGACTACATTAAAATAAAAAACTTCATATAACAGAATGTACCTTACACAAAATTATAAATCATGCTAAGGAGTGCCTAGGAGAGTTTACAACACATGTGTTTACAATGAAAGTAATAGCAAAAGAATAGCACCTTGACACACAAGTAAGTCTTTACTTCATTCATTATTTTAAAACTTAAGTAGTATCTGTTTTATGTCAAGCACAGTTGTAAGCTCTTGAGATACAGTGATGAACAACAGAAAAAGAGATATCAATCTTTTGAGAGTTTACATTTCAGTTAAGAGAGATTAGAAATTATAAATAAGTGTCAAGTGGGGAGAGGAAACAAACTATTAATAAGAATTGGTAGTATGGAGACTAGAAGATGAATTGCAATTTTAGGTCTAATGGTCAGGGTAAGAAGACTTTTTTAAATCCTTCTGAGTGAAGACTTAAATTTGAAGTTAGCTTTTCACATATCCACTGTTGAGACACACAGAAGAAATGTTACAAAAGCTCCAGTGTTGGAGATATGAGTGGTGTTTTAAAGGAATACAACTTCAAAATAATAAAGATATTACAAATGACACAATTGTAAAGTGAGAAAAGGACATAAATGGGCAATCAAAAATAAAAAAGCAGGTCATTTTATACACATATGAAATATGCTCAAACTCACTGGCATACACATTAAAAAATATTCTATAGTCATATAGATGATAAAATTTTTGAAGTCTGATCATATCATATGTTGGTGATAATGGGTTTTCTTGTACACTTATTATGGGAATACAAATTAGGGTACATATTTTGGGAAATCAATGTGAAACCAAGTAGTCTTTCATCTTCTTAGTCTTTCATTTGCTTGGTTAAGTTCATCTTTAAGTATTTTATTTTTTTATTGATGCTATCATAAATAGAATTGTTTTCTTGATTTCCTTTTTAGATGAATTGTCGTTGGCATAAAGAAATACAGCTAATAAAGACTTTGCATCCTGCAACTTTAATGAATTCATTCATTAGTTCTCACAGTTTTAGTGGTGTCTTTAGGATTGTCTACAGACAGGATCATGCCATCTATAAACAGGTATAATTTTACTTCCTTTCTGATTTGGAGTCTTTTTATTTCTTTTTCTTGCCTGATTACTCTTTCTAAAAAGTGTTAGTAGTGGGATTCTTGCCTTATACCATATCTTAAAGGAAAAGCTTTCTGTTTTCCCTATTAATTATGATGTTCAGTTCAGTTCATTCCTCCTGCCCCCAATCCCTCCCAGCATCAGAGTCTTTTCCAATGAGTCAACACTTCTCATGAGGTGGCCAAAGTACTGGAGCTTCAGCTTCAGCATCATTCCCTCCAAAGAAATCCCAGGGTTGATCTCCTTCAGAATGGACTGGTTGGATCTCCTTGCAGTCCAAGGGACTCTCAAGGGTCTTCTCCAACACCACAGTTCAAAAGCATCAATTCTTCAGTGCCCAGTTTATGTTAGCTGTGGGGTTTTCATAAATTGCCTTTATTTTTTTGAGAACATTTTCTTTTGTAGGCGTTTCTATCTATTTTGTTGAGAGAGTTTATCATTAATGAAAGGTAAGTTTTGTTAAATGCCTTTTCTGCATCTATTGAGATGATCATGTAGGTTTTATCTTTCTTTCTGGTAATGTAGTATATCACACTGATTGATTTGTATATGTTAAACTCACTTTGGAATGTAATTTCTTAATGTGTTATTCAATATTGTAAGTATTTTATTGAGGTTTTGCATCTATATTCAAGAGATATTTGGCCTTACTTTTCTTTTCTTGTAGTATTTTTGTATGTCTTTGTATCAGGGGGATGCTGATCTCATGAGTTTGGTATTAAACTCTAATTTCATTTTTTAAAAGAATTCAAGAAAAATCAGTATTAATTACTTTCTGAATGTTTGGTAGAACTCAGTCTTGACGTCATCTGGTTCTGGGCTTTTTGTCCTTGGGAGATTCTAATTACTTTAATCTCCTTATTTATAATTATTCAATTGAGATTTTCTAATTCTTGCATCCGTCTTGGTAGGTTGTATATTTCTAGCAATTTGTCAACTTCTAAATTACCGAATTTATTTGCATATTATTGTTTGTAATTGCTCCTTATAATCATTTTTATTTCTGAGAAATGTGTTTAATATCTCCTTTCCCATTTCTGGTTTTATTTCCGTTTCCTTTTTTTCACTAGGCATTTTGTTGATTTTGTTTATTTCCTCAAAAAAAAAAAAACCCAAAAAACAAAAAAAAACAACTTAGCTTTTCTAGTTTTTTTAAAAAATTGTTTTTCTATTCTGTATTTATTTCTGCTCTACATTTATTGTTTCTTTGCTTTTCTTAACTTTGGTTTTATTTCTTCTTGTCTACATCCTTGAGGTGTAAAGTCAGATTGTTTATTGGAGATGTTTATTGTTAACATAAACATTTATTACTATAAATCTGGTTCTTAATGCTGCATTCCATAAGTATAGTAAGTTGTGCTTTCATTTGCATTTTCTGAGATATTTAAAAAATATTCTTCTGATTTCCTGTGCAATCCAGTGGTTTAAGAGTGTGTTCAGTTCAGTTCAGTCGCTCAGTTGTGTCTGACTCTTTGTGACCCCATGAATCACAGCACACCAGGCCTCCCTGTCCATCACCAACTCCCAGACTTCACTCAAACTCCTGTCCATCAAGTCAGTGATGCCATCCANAGTCACTTAGTCATGTCTGACTCTTTGCGACCCCATGAATCACAGCACACCAGGCCTCCCTGTCCATCACCAACTCCCAGACTTCACTCAAACTCCTGTCCATCAAGTCAGTGATGCCATCCAGCCATCTCATCCTCTGTTGTCCCCTTCTCCTCCTGCCCTCAATCCGTCCCAGCATCAGAGTCTTTTCCAATGAGTCAGTTCTTTGCATGAGGTGGCCAAAGTATTGGAGTTTTAGCTTCAGCTTCAGTCCTTCCAGTGAACAGCCAGGACTGATCTCATTTAGAATGGAGTCATTTAATCTCCTTGCAGGCCAAGGGACTCTCAAGAGTCTTCTCCAACACAACAGTTCAAAAGCATCAATTCTTAGGCACTCAGCTTTCTTGACAGTCCAACTCTTATATCCATACATGACCACTGGATAAACCATAGCCTTGACTAGACAGACCTTTGTTGGTAAGGTAATGTCTCTGCTTTTGAATATGCTATCTAGGTTGGTCATAACTTTCCTTCCATGAAGTAAGCATCTTTTAATTCCATTGCTGCAATCACCATCTGCAGTGATTTTGGAGCCCCCCAAAATAAAGTCAGCCACTGTTTCCCTGTCTATTTCCCATGAAGTGATGGGACTAGATGCCATGATCGTTTTCTGAATGTTGAGCTTTAAGCCAATTTTTTCACTCTCCTCTTTCACTTTCCTCAAGAGGCTCTTTAGTTCCTCTTCACTTTCATATCATATGGTGTCCTCTGCATATCTGAGGTTATTGATATCTCTCCCAGCAATCTTGATTGCAGCTTGTTCTTCATCTAGCCCAGTGTTTCTCATGATGTACTGTGCATGTAAGTTAAATAAGCAGGGTGATAATATACAGCCTTGATGTAATCTTTTTCCTATTTGGAACCAGTCTGTTGTTTTATGTCCAGTTTTAACTGTTGCTTCCTGACCTGCATATAAGTTCCTCAAGAGGCAGGTCAGGTATGTTAGTTTCCTATTATTTGTGAATTTTCCTGTTTTCTTGCTATTATCAATTACTGGTTTCATTACATTGTGCTTACAGAAGACCTCTGGCATAATCTTAGTCTTTTTAAGTTTATTGAGACTTGTTTTGTGATCTAACATTTGTTCTATAATGGGTTATGATCTGTGTGCATTTCAGAGTAGCATGTATATTCTACTGTTTGGTGTATGTTTTAAACAGCATATGGCAGGATTTTTTTTTTTTGCTCCATTTTATTTAAAATATGCTTTCCCCCTGTATCTTAATATACATGTTATAACAAATGTCCTTTTACTCTGCATGTTAAAATAAATATTAACTAGATGGCTTCCCTGATAGCTGAGTTGATAAAGAATCCATCTGCAATGCAGGAGACCCCAGTTTGATCATTCCATTGGGACGATCCCGTGGAGCAAGGAACAGCTACCTACTCCAATATTCTGGCCTAGAGAATTCCATGGGCTGTATAGTACATGGGGTCACAAAGACTTGGACATGACTGAACGACTTTCACTTCACTTCATGATTTCAGGACACTTTCAATTCTTTCTCTTTATGAAAATACTATATCAAATATAAAAAATTAAAGAATACTGAAATACAGAAGGAAAAAATGAAGTACTTATGAGCTTATAAGACAGTGATGATAGCTATCATCTTTTTTTCTATTCAATTTGTGATAATTTATTAGCAATATTTTCCTTGTTTCTATAACCTTCAACAACATGTGGCATTTGAATTTGGATTTTATAAATAAAATCTGACTGAAATCTTTACTAATAAAGTCTTAAAAAATCCTTTAAGCCATATTTTTAGATATTCAGTACTTTGGTTAAGGTCTGCTCATATCTAAGTTCTTATACATATTGCAAATTGTTCTCTTGGAAAGTATTAATTTATTTCCACTTCAAATATATGAAAGGGCTTATTTAAAGCCCTCATTTTCCAACACTGGATATTATATTTCATTCTCTTACCAACTTATGGATCATAAAAATAGCATTTCATTGATTTAATCGGAATATACATATCTTTGAATATGCTTCATGAGCATTTCAACTTTCCTTTTACAGTTTCTTTTAGTTTATCTTATCCAGTTTGTCTCTGTATTAATATAACTAAAATAGTCTTCAGTAAAATAATCAGTGCAACTCATTTTATTTTCAATTTGATTTTATGCCTAGTTGCTTCATTATTTCATTTTTGGTCTTATCCCCAATTAGACTAGGATATTTCCACCTTTCTTTCTCCCTCTCCTTGACAAAAAAGATATATAAACTTCCCTTGTACCCTTAGCTGCTGATTATATTCTTTATTAACATAGATTCATCATTAATTCATTTAATTTTCAACTTCATGAAAGAAACGTATAGATTATGGCAATAAAAAGTGAGGACTAGAGTACACTTTCATTTCCTACATTTTGTTTCTACTTAGAAGTATTATGACATGGAATTGTTACTTCTAAATTTTGTAGTACAGTTTTGATGCTCATCTTATCTCCTTCTAATTGACTTTTCAGATATTTTTAATACAACTGTCATCTTAATATCTGAGGATCTCCACTATTTTTTTAATGAAAACTCTCAATAAATTAGCTTCTTTTCTTTCTTACATCCTTTCTCCTCCACCTTAATATCCTAATTTAATTACTTCAACATTCTTGCAACACACAGATTTTACTGACAGTCTCCCTTTGTTGCCTCAACAAATTTAACCCTAGACNCTGTGCTTTCATTTCAACTTTCCTTTTACAGTTTCTTTTAGTTTATCTTATCCAGTTTGTCTCTGTATTAATATAACTAAAATAGTCTTCAGTAAAATAATCAGTGCAACTCATTTTATTTTCAATTTGATTTTATGCCTAATTGCTTCATTATTTCATTTTTGGTCTTATCCCCAATTAGACTAGGATATTTCCACCTTTCTTTCTCCCTCTCCTTGACAAAAAAGATATATAAACTTCCCTTGTACCCTTAGCTGCTGATTATATTCTTTATTAACATAGATTCATCATTAATTCATTTAATTTTCAACTTCATGAAAGAAACGTATAGATTATGGCAATAAAAAGTGAGGACTAGAGTACACTTTCATTTCCTACATTTTGTTTCTACTTAGAAGTATTATGACATGGAATTGTTACTTCTAAATTTTGTAGTACAGTTTTGATGCTCATCTTATCTCCTTCTAATTGACTTTTCAGATATTTTTAATACAACTGTCATCTTAATATCTGAGGATCTCCACTATTTTTTTAATGAAAACTCTCAATAAATTAGCTTCTTTTCTTTCTTACATCCTTTCTCCTCCACCTTAATATCCTAATTTAATTACTTCAACATTCTTGCAACACACAGATTTTACTGACAGTCTCCCTTTGTTGCCTCAACAAATTTAACCCTAGACGAATGCAATTCTCAGTTTTGTTTCAGTATTCATTTTGGCTTGTATCAAGGGAAGTCAAATCTATTGAATAAAGTCACACAAAAAGGATGCATACACTGTTACAATACGAAGTCTCTGATCACTCTCAGCTCATCACTAGGAATTGCTATGATTCTCTGCATAAATCATATATTTACCATCAAGCATAAACACTTCATACCAGCTCGAATCTCCTCAAACATCTGAACAACTCCTTGCATTTCCTTTCATCTTGCCTTATACTTCTCAGTAACAACAGTAGCCATCAGATCTATCAACATGCAAATTTACCCACATCTACACCCATCCTGTCTTCTTTACTACTAAAATGAAGGAACTCTCTCTTCCCATATTGAGGATCAATCTCATTTGGAATTTACCCTTCTACTGCTTACTCTCAAACAGATCTTTGTCATTTACTTTTAAACTAGTTTAACCTTTTTCTCTAGAAAAACCTCTCATCCCTCTTTTTATAGCTATTACCTGGTTTCTTTACCTTGCATAAAATCTGTCTTTATTTCCCTACTGTTCATTGTGTCTTCACTTCCTCAAATTTATCAACTCCAAGGTCACCAATATTCTCTATGTTGCTAAGCACAGTGGTGTGTGAATACATAACTCAGTCATGTCTGACTCTGAGACCCAATGGGCTGTAGCCCACCAGTCTCCACCATCCATGGAATTTTTCTGGCAAGAATACTGAAGTAGTTGCTATTTCCTCCTCCTAGGGATCTTCCTGACCCAGGCAGAGAACCTGATCTCCTGTGTCTCCTGCACTGGCAGGCAGATTCTTTATCACTGTGCCACCTGAGATAGTTATTTAATTGCTCTGAAATCTTCTTTTCATCTGCTCATAATTTTTAGCTACTTCTGGCCAAAGTATCCCTATTTATGGTAAAGATTTTGGCAACAGGGTTTACTTGGATTGATGTTATCCTCAAAATCCTAATTATCAGTGGGCTTACTAAATCAGAATACTTTTTAAGTGTTGCTCAACAACAAGGAAAAGAACAAGCACAGGATTAAGGCAGAGTTAATCATAAAAATATGAAATGCTAGCCTGGATGAAGTACAAGCTGGAATCAAGATTGCTTGGAGAAATAGAAATGACGTCAGATATGCAGATGACACCACCCTTATGGCAGAAAGCGAAGAAGAGCTTAAGAGCTCCTTGATGAAAGTGAAAGAGGAGAGTGATAAAAGTTGACTTAAAATTCAACATTAATAAACTAAGAACATGGCATCCGGTCCCATCACTTCATGGTGAATAAATGGGGAAACAATGGAAACAGTGACAGACTATTTTTTTGGGCTTCAAAATCACTTCATATGGTGACTGCAGCCATGGAATTAAAAGACACTTGCTCCTTGGAAGAAAAACTATGACCAACCTAGATAGCATATTAAAAAACAGAGACATTACTTTGCCAGCAAAGGTCTGTCTAGTCAAAGCTATGGTTTTTCCAGTAGTTATGCATGGATGTGAAAGTTGGAAAATAAAGAAAGCTAAGAGTCAAAAAGTTGATGCTTTTGAGCTGTGATGTTGGAGAAGATTTTTGGGAGTCCCTTAGACTTCAAGGAGATAAAAGCAGTCAATCCTAAAGGAAGTAAGTCCTGAATATTCCTTGGAAGGACTGACGCTGAGGCTGAAACTCCAATATTTTGGCCACTTGATGTGAAGAACTGAGTCTTTGNCTTTCACTTTCCTCAAGAGGCTCTTTAGTTCCTCTTCACTTTCATATCATATGGTGTCCTCTGCATATCTGAGGTTATTGATATCTCTCCCAGCAATCTTGATTGCAGCTTGTTCTTCATCTAGCCCAGTGTTTCTCATGATGTACTGTGCATGTAAGTTAAATAAGCAGGGTGATAATATACAGCCTTGATGTAATCTTTTTCCTATTTGGAACCAGTCTGTTGTTTTATGTCCAGTTTTAACTGTTGCTTCCTGACCTGCATATAAGTTCCTCAAGAGGCAGGTCAGGTATGTTAGTTTCCTATTATTTGTGAATTTTTCTGTTTTCTTGCTATTATCAATTACTGGTTTCATTACATTGTGCTTACAGAAGACCTCTGGCATAATCTTAGTCTTTTTAAGTTTATTGAGACTTGTTTTGTGATCTAACATTTGTTCTATAATGGGTTATGATCTGTGTGCATTTCAGAGTAGCATGTATATTCTACTGTTTGGTGTATGTTTTAAACAGCATATGGCAGGATTTTTTTTTTTTGCTCCATTTTATTTAAAATATGCTTTCCCCCTGTATCTTAATATACATGTTATAACAAATGTCCTTTTACTCTGCATGTTAAAATAAATATTAACTAGATGGCTTCCCTGATAGCTGAGTTGATAAAGAATCCATCTGCAATGCAGGAGACCCCAGTTTGATCATTCCATTGGGACGATCCCGTGGAGCAAGGAACAGCTACCTACTCCAATATTCTGGCCTAGAGAATTCCATGGGCTGTATAGTACATGGGGTCACAAAGACTTGGACATGACTGAACGACTTTCACTTCACTTCATGATTTCAGGACACTTCCAATTCTTTCTCTTTATGAAAATACTATATCAAATATAAAAAATTAAAGAATACTGAAATACAGAAGGAAAAAATGAAGTACTTATGAGCTTATAAGACAGTGATGATAGCTATCATCTTTTTTTCTATTCAATTTGTGATAATTTATTAGCAATATTTTCCTTGTTTCTATAACCTTCAACAACATGTGGCATTTGAATTTGGATTTTATAAGTAAAATCTGACTGAAATCTTTACTAATAAAGTCTTAAAAAATCCTTTAAGCCATATTTTTAGATATTCAGTACTTTGGTTAAGGTCTGCTCATATCTAAGTTCTTATACATATTGCAAATTGTTCTCTTGGAAAGTATTAATTTATTTCCACTTCAAATATATGAAAGGGCTTATTTAAAGCCCTCATTTTCCAACACTGGATATTATATTTCATTCTCTTACCAACTTATGGATCATAAAAATAGCATTTCATTGATTTAATCGGAATATACATATCTTTGAATATGCTTCATGAGCATTTCAACTTTCCTTTTACAGTTTCTTTTAGTTTATCTTATCCAGTTTGTCTCTGTATTAATATAACTAAAATAGTCTTCAGTAAAATAATCAGTGCAACTCATTTTATTTTCAATTTGATTTTATGCCTAGTTGCTTCATTATTTCATTTTTGGTCTTATCCCCAATTAGACTAGGATATTTCCACCTTTCTTTCTCCCTCTCCTTGACAAAAAAGATATATAAACTTCCCTTGTACCCTTAGCTGCTGATTATATTCTTTATTAACATAGATTCATCATTAATTCATTTAATTTTCAACTTCATGAAAGAAACGTATAGATTATGGCAATAAAAAGTGAGGACTAGAGTACACTTTCATTTCCTACATTTTGTTTCTACTTAGAAGTATTATGACATGGAATTGTTACTTCTAAATTTTGTAGTACAGTTTTGATGCTCATCTTATCTCCTTCTAATTGACTTTTCAGATATTTTTAATACAACTGTCATCTTAATATCTGAGGATCTCCACTATTTTTTTAATGAAAACTCTCAATAAATTAGCTTCTTTTCTTTCTTACATCCTTTCTCCTCCACCTTAATATCCTAATTTAATTACTTCAACATTCTTGCAACACACAGATTTTACTGACAGTCTCCCTTTGTTGCCTCAACAAATTTAACCCTAGACGAATGCAATTCTCAGTTTTGTTTCAGTATTCATTTTGGCTTGTATCAAGGGAAGTCAAATCTATTGAATAAAGTCACACAAAAAGGATGCATACACTGTTACAATACGAAGTCTCTGATCACTCTCAGCTCATCACTAGGAATTGCTATGATTCTCTGCATAAATCATATATTTACCATCAAGCATAAACACTTCATACCAGCTCGAATCTCCTCAAACATCTGAACAACTCCTTGCATTTCCTTTCATCTTGCCTTATACTTCTCAGTAACAACAGTAGCCATCAGATCTATCAACATGCAAATTTACCCACATCTACACCCATCCTGTCTTCTTTACTACTAAAATGAAGGAACTCTCTCTTCCCATATTGAGGATCAATCTCATTTGGAATTTACCCTTCTACTGCTTACTCTCAAACAGATCTTTGTCATTTACTTTTAAACTAGTTTAACCTTTTTCTCTAGAAAAACCTCTCATCCCTCTTTTTATAGCTATTACCTGGTTTCTTTACCTTGCATAAAATCTGTCTTTATTTCCCTACTGTTCATTGTGTCTTCACTTCCTCAAATTTATCAACTCCAAGGTCACCAATATTCTCTATGTTGCTAAGCACAGTGGTGTGTGAATACATAACTCAGTCATGTCTGACTCTGAGACCCAATGGGCTGTAGCCCACCAGTCTCCACCATCCATGGAATTTTTCTGGCAAGAATACTGAAGTAGTTGCTATTTCCTCCTCCTAGGGATCTTCCTGACCCAGGCAGAGAACCTGATCTCCTGTGTCTCCTGCACTGGCAGGCAGATTCTTTATCACTGTGCCACCTGAGATAGTTATTTAATTGCTCTGAAATCTTCTTTTCATCTGCTCATAATTTTTAGCTACTTCTGGCCAAAGTATCCCTATTTATGGTAAAGATTTTGGCAACAGGGTTTACTTGGATTGATGTTATCCTCAAAATCCTAATTATCAGTGGGCTTACTAAATCAGAATACTTTTTAAGTGTTGCTCAACAACAAGGAAAAGAACAAGCACAGGATTAAGGCAGAGTTAATCATAAAAATATGAAATGCTAGCCTGGATGAAGTACAAGCTGGAATCAAGATTGCTTGGAGAAATAGAAATGACGTCAGATATGCAGATGACACCACCCTTATGGCAGAAAGCGAAGAAGAGCTTAAGAGCTCCTTGATGAAAGTGAAAGAGGAGAGTGATAAAAGTTGACTTAAAATTCAACATTAATAAACTAAGAACATGGCATCCGGTCCCATCACTTCATGGTGAATAAATGGGGAAACAATGGAAACAGTGACAGACTATTTTTTTGGGCTTCAAAATCACTTCATATGGTGACTGCAGCCATGGAATTAAAAGACACTTGCTCCTTGGAAGAAAAACTATGACCAACCTAGATAGCATATTAAAAAACAGAGACATTACTTTGCCAGCAAAGGTCTGTCTAGTCAAAGCTATGGTTTTTCCAGTAGTTATGCATGGATGTGAAAGTTGGAAAATAAAGAAAGCTAAGAGTCAAAAAGTTGATGCTTTTGAGCTGTGATGTTGGAGAAGATTTTTGGGAGTCCCTTAGACTTCAAGGAGATAAAAGCAGTCAATCCTAAAGGAAGTAAGTCCTGAATATTCCTTGGAAGGACTGACGCTGAGGCTGAAACTCCAATATTTTGGCCACTTGATGTGAAGAACTGAGTCTTTGGAAAAGCTCCTGATGCTGGGAAAGATTGAAAGCAGGAGGAGACGGAGACGACAGAGGATGAGATGGTTGGTTGGCATCACCAACTTTATGGACATGAATTTCAGCAAGCACTCGGAGTTAGTGATGGACAGGGAAGCCTGGTGCTGCAGTCCCTGGGGTCACAGAGTCAGATATGACTGAGTGGCTGAACTGAACTGAATCATAAAAAATGTGTCAAGCACATCTGTGAGATTATTTCCCTCATCACTTTATAG
>SJYW01056080.1:13138-36472 GCA_006410735.1 Raphicerus campestris | reverse complement strand
TGAAGTTGAATGGTTCTATGAAGACACAAGACCTTCTAGAACCACCACCCAAAAAAGATGTCCTTTCCATTTTAGGGGACTGGAATGCAAAAAGTAGGAAGTCTAGAAACACCTGGAGTAATAGGCAAATTTGGCCATGAAGTACAGAATGAAACAGATCAAAGGCTAATAGAGTTTTGCCAAAAGAACAAACTGGTCAGAGCAAACACCCTCTTCCAATAACACAAGAGAAGACACTACACATGGACATCACCAGATGAACAACACCGAATCAGATTGATTATATTTTTGCAGCCAAAGATGGAGAAGCTCTATACAGTCAGCAAAAACAAGACCAGGAGCTAACTGTGGCTCAGATCATGAACTCCTTATTGCCAAATTCAGCCTGAAATTGAAGAAAGCAGGGAAAACCACTAGACCACTCAAGTATGACCTAAATCAAATGATTATACAGTGGAAGTGAGAAATAAATTTAAGGGACTAGATCTGATAGACAGATTGCCTGGTGAACTATGGACGGAGGTTCGTGACATTGTACAGGAGATGGGGATCAAGACCATCCCCATGGAAAAGAAATGTCAAAGAGCAAAATGGCTGCCTGAGGAGGCCTTACAAATAGCTGTGGAAAGAAAAGAAGCAAAAAGCAAGGGAGAAAAGGAAAGATAATTCCATTTGAATGCAGAATTCCAAAGAATAGCAAGGAGAGATAAGAAAGCCTTCCTCAGCGATCAATGCAAAGAAATAGAGGAAAACAACAGAATGGGAAAGACTAGAGATTTCTTCAAGAAAATTAGAGATACTAAAGGAATATTTCATGCAAAGATGGGACAGAAATAGTATGGAGCTAACAGAAGCAGAAGATATTAAGAAGAGGGGCAAGAATACACAGAAGAACTGTACAAAAAGGATCTTCATGACCCAGATAATCATGATGGTGTGATCACTCACCTAGAGCCAGACATTCCTGAAATGTGAGTTAAGTGGGCCTTAGAAAGCATCACTATGAACAAAGCTAGTGGAGGTGATGGAATTCCAGTTGAGCTATTTCAAACCCTGAAAGATGATGCTGTGAAAGTGCTGCACTCATTATGTCAGTAAATTTGGAAAACTCAGCAGTGGCCACAGGATTGGAAAAGGTCAGTTTTCATTCCAGTCCCTAAGAAAGGCAATGCCAAAGAATGCTCAAACTACCGCACATCTCACACACTAGTAAAGTAATGCTCAAAATTCTCCAACCCAGGCCTCAGCAACTTGTGAACCATGAACTTCCAGATGTTCAAACTGGTTTTGGAAAAGGCAGAGGAACCAGAGATCAAATTGCCAACATCCTCTGGATCATGGAAAAAGCAAGAGAGTTCCAGAAAAACATATATTTCTGCTTGATTGACTATGCCAAAGCCTTTGACTGTGTGGATCACAATAAACTGCAAAGTTCTGAAAGAGATGGAAATAGCAGACCACCTGACCTGCCTCTTGAGAAACCTATATGCAGGTCAGGGAGCAACAGTTAGAACTGGACATGGAACAACAGACTGGTTCCAAATAGGAAAAGGAGTACGTCAAGGCTGGATATTGTCACCCTGCTTGTTTAACTTATATGCAGAGTACATCATGAGAAATGCTGGGTTGGAAGAAGCACAAGCTAGAATCAAGATTGCTAGGAGAAATATCAATAACCTCAGATATTGGGCTGTTTATCTCTTGGTAAAGAAGACCAAGGCTAAAGGACTATCTCAATGTGGCTAAGTAAGTTCAGACTGTGCACACAAGATCACATTTCTAAACAGCAAGTCTTGTAATATTTTCATAACATTTCTGTAAAAATAAATCTACTTCAGATTGAAAAAAAAAAACTTTATCAAAAAAGCCTTCCAGACACTATTGCTGGTTACAGAATTTGTTACCAATATGCTAGCTAACTTTGTCTGTGTGGGCAGAAGCTGGGTCTGTGATAACTCTAGCTTTTGCCAGATTTCTCCTTCAGCTCCTCTGACTTCTGAGCTAAACCTAGCTCCACGATGAAGGGCATCAGCTTCTCCTGCAAGTGACCTGCATCACTGAAGTTGGAGGTTTAGAGGCAGTGATGAAATCAGTCTAAATCCCAGTCCTTCTACTGGATTCCAGTATTCCTTTACTCTGCTCTGCTTTATGTCCTTATTAACTGTTCAGCTTCCTGTCCTGCTGACCTGAGATCTATCATCGAGGATGAATCAACAGATAAACATAAACTATGTAACTGACTCCCAAACAATAGAAGATACAAGCTACATGATAAATCATGTATATTTTTTCTAATTATTATTTTCTCTGATCAAATATTGCTCTCTATAACTATATAATCTATTAAGAACTTCTATTAAAAATCTTACATATTGAATATCAATTTTCTTATATATTCAAGGGCTAAGGGTCATAGAGTCAATCAACCTCTGGAAGGCTGAAGATTAGAAGGCAATATGTCCTTGGATTCTAATACAGTATCTTAGATTCTCCTGAAATGCTGCTACCTTCCAAAATAAATAAAGACAAACAACCATTTTGTTGAGCTCTCCACAGAAGATTTAATGACATTAATGAAATCTACTATCTAATTACTATATATTCTAGTTCTTTTCTACTTTCAAATTCATTATATATGTAATGAAAATAAAAGATATTTTTAGTGGTCAAAAGACATAAAAAGATTAATCACATATCTACTAATGACATTTTAAAAGTACCTCAGCCCAGAAATGTGACACTACAATCATTAAAAATCAGATTCAATTTTCAAAGATACTAATCTTAAACTTCATATTGCTTGCAGTAACATAAAATTATATCCAGTAATCTCAGATGCTCTGGGTGATGGAAAAGCTCAGTTCTGTGGTGCTGCCAGAAAATAATATGCTTTTAGAATTTCTGCAAGTTGAGTAGGGAGATAGCTGATCAGAATATGACAAAGTGATGTTACAAATTGTTCTGAACAGAAAAATTCCAGATCCAAAGAGGTACTTTTTTTGAGACACTGATTGAGGTCCAAGAGCAGCATAATGGTACCAAATGGATAAAAACAACAATAAAGTCATTTCTAATGCATAATGCATAGGCATTCTCTATTGGAGTTGATATCACCATCTGGTGTCTAATTATTCCCGCCTTATACCACACGATGGCATGCACCTAATGAAATGACTGTACAATATAATAACTCAGTACACAGACTCTTTGCTGCTAATTATAAGGTGCTAGTTTTTGTTGTTTTATGTATCATGGAAATCCCAAGGAATTTGGTGTTCATTGCTTAAAATAAATATTTTGTACAGTGTCACTAGGAAAAGAAAACACTAGCTAAATTACTCTTCTGAAAGATCTATTGTTCCTCTATGTTTTGTTCTAACATGCTTCTTCTAACATCTGTACTACCAAAATTAATTAAGGTTCTGATTCTTTATTTTCATCTCATGATCTGTTTTCAAAGTACTACATACTACCGCACAATTGCACTCATCTCACATGCTAAGGCTTCCCTGGTGGCTCAGACAGTAAAGCGTCTGTCTGCAATGAGTGAGACACGGGTTTGATCCCTGGGTAAGGAAGATCCCCTAGAGAAGGAAATGGCAACCCACTCCAGTATTCTTGCCTGGAAAATTCCATGAATGGAGGAGCCTGGTGGGATACAGTCCATGGGGTCAAAAAGAGTGGGGCACAACTGAGCGACTTCACTTTCATTTTCCACGCTAGCAAAGTAATGCTCAAAATTCTCCAAGCTAGGCTTCAACAGTACATGAACTGTGAACTTCCAGATATTCAAGCTGGATTCAGAAAAGGCAAAGGAACCAGATATCAAGTTGCCAACATCTTATGGATCATCAAAAAAGCAAGAGAGTTCCAGAAAAACATTTTTCTGCTTTATTGACTACACCAAAGCCTTTGACTATACAGATCACGACAAGCAGTGGAAAATTCTTAAAGAGATAGGAATACCAGACCACCTAACCTGCCTCCTGAGAAATCTGTATGCAGGTCAAGAAGCAACAGTTAGAACTGCACATGGAACAACAGACTGGTTCAAAATCAGAAAAGAAGTACATCAAGGCTGTATATTGTCACCCAGCTTATTTAACTTATATGCAGAATACCTCATGAGAAATGTCAGGCTGGAAGAAACACAAGCTGGAATCAAGATTCCTGGGAGAAATATCAATAACCTATATGCAGATAACACCACCGTTATGGTAGAAAGCAAAGCAGAACTAAAGATCCTCTTGATGAAAGTGAAAGAAGAGTGTGAAAATGTTGGTTTAAAACTCAGCATTCAGGAAACTAAGATCATGGCATCCAGCCCCATTAATTCATGGCAAATGGATGAGGAAACAACAGAAACAGTGAAAGACTTTACTTGAGGGGCTTCAAAATCACTGTGGATGGTGACTGAAGCCATTAAATTAAAAGGTACTTGCCTCTTGAAAGAAAAGTTATGACCAATCTAGACAGCATATTAAAAAGAGAGACATTACTTTGCTAACAAAGGTCTGTCTAGTCNGTTGCAAAATCACTGCGGATGGTGACTGAAGCCATTAAATTAAAAGGTACTTGCCTCTTGGAAGAAAAGTTATGACCAATCTAGACAGCATATTAAAAAGAGAGACATTACTTTGCTAACAAAGGTCCGTCTAGTCAAAGCTGTGGTTTTTCCAGTAGACATGTATAAATGTGAGAGTTGGACTATAAACAAAGGTGAACACCAAAGAATTGATGCTTTTGAACTGTGGTGTTAGAGAGGACTCTGGAGAGTCTCTTGGATTACAAGGAGATCCATCCAGTCCATCCTAAAGGAAATCAGTCCTGAGTATTCATTAGAAGGACTGACGCTGAAGCTGAAACTCCAATACTTTTGCCACCTGATATGAAGAAACTGACTCATTGGAAAAGACCCTGATGCTGGAAAAGATTGAAAGCAGGAGGAGATGGAGTCAACAGAGGATGAAATTGTTGGATGGCGTCACCAACTCAATGGATATGAGACTGAGTAAACTCAAGTAGGTGGTGATGAACAGGGAAGCTTGATGTGCTGCAGTCTATGGGGTCACAAAGAGTCAGACACAACTGAGTGACTGAACTGAACATTTATTTCATCTTATAAATAAATATCTTAGAGTTGTAGGAATCAAGGTTAACAGTTGCTTGTTCTCTCAAATAAAGAAACAACAGCCCTGTGAAACTAGACTTTTATTCATTCATCAATATTTATTCTTCAATAAATATTCATTGCTGAATTACTAGGCATTAGAAACTTTTTTGAAGGTTTGGGGAAATAATTAATCTTTGAGAAAGACTCAGGTCAATTTATAAAAAAATAAATATAGATAAGTGAATATAATAAAAATTTGTAATTGCTACAATTAGAGGTATTTGTAGGTTCTTAATGAATTAGAGAGGCTCTCCATGATATCTTTTAAAACTACAGATATTGTTAATTTGGGGGGTTGAACTACAGATATTGTTAATTTGGGGGGTTGCAGTTTTAGATATTTATTGCCACACTATAAACTTCCCCTAAATGTAGTGTCTAAAAACAATTATTTATTTGTTGATGATTTTGTAATTGATTAATTCTTTAGAAGCAACAGTTGTTGCTTGGTCACCATGGCATCATTAGGAAACCTTTACTAGAGGAATTTGGAGAGTCAACTGGAAGATAGCTCACTCAGGATTAAAAGCTGGTCTGGCCTTGACTGATAGTTTAGTGGAATAGTCAGTTAGGAACGTCAGTTATTTGCCACATGGCCTCTCTATGTGACTGGTTGGACTTCTTCACAAAATGGCAGGTAAGTTGCAAAAAAGAAGAAGTAGAAACCGCCAGTCTTTTTAAAGTTAAGGCCTGGAACTGTCAGGGTATAACTTTTACCATACTTTGTGTAAGAAGACACGGATCTGGTCCAGATTCAATTAGTTGAAGAATTAGACTGTACTTCTCNGAAGAAGTAGAAACCACCAGTCTTTTTAAAGTTAAGGCCTGGAACTGGCAGGGTATAACTTTTACCATACTTTGTGTAAGAAGACACGGATCTGGTCCAGATTCAATTAGTTGAAGAATTAGACTGTACTTCTCAGAGCTCTACTTTTAGCTATTTGAAATCACTCATTGCTATAAAATTATCAAGCAAGTATAATCTTAGAAAGTAGTTTAGGTAGTAACGTAAAGGCTTACTTCTCTTAAAATCTGGTGTTATATGTAAAACTCCATTTTAATACTGTGTCTCTCAAAAGGATACACTATCTCCCATGGAATATCTGAAATCTGAGTGCAATTTTAGGTCTGAAACAGTTTGTGGTAAGCAATAGAAATTTATCTCTATCACAAATCCATGGTAGATAAATTTGAATTTCAAATTACATTCTATATGTAAAACAATTTTTTTAACATTATGTACCATATATGGTAAATGTTTTACACATTTCATTCAATCACCACAACAGAACTTTCAGGTAAAATTATTATCCATATAAGACAACTGAGGCCTAGATAAATGGGTAGTTTATCTGAGGTTGTACAGCTAACATATAGAAATTATTGGATTTATGCTAGCTGCCTTTTGTCAAAGTCTTAGTGCTGCACACAACTGCCTAGGCATAGACAAATTGAATATTAAGTTTCACAAAGTGTAATTTCATCTATTTTTTCCTTCTGGCATATTCAGTGTTCAATTGCAAAGAAAATTTATTATTATTTAATTTAAGGAGGTTTGAAAGTCTGGTAATATGGTTTATATTTTCTCTAGCCTGATCAATGATTCATTCAATGAAGTTTTCTTTATACAAACATTTAAACTTATAAAACAGTTCACAATTAAGATATGTATTACCAAATATGTGTATTTATCACAAATTAATATTTAGATAAAAATATGAGCGTTGGACCATAGAGAAGTTTGGGTGCTGAAGAATTGATGCTTTCAAACTATGGTGCTGAAGACTCTTGAGAGTCCCTTGGACAGCAAGGAGATCAAACCAGTCAATCCTAAAGGAAATAAACCCTGAATATTCACTGGAAGGGCTGATGCTGAAGCTGATGTTCCAGTGCTTTGGCTACCTGATGGGAAGAGCCATCTCATTGGAAAAGACCTTGGTGCTGGGAAAGATTGAAGGCAAAAGGAGAAGAGGAAAATAGAGGATGAGATGGTGGATGGCATCAATGACTCAATGGACTAGTTTGAATAAACTCTGGCAGATGGTGAAGGACAACGAGCCTGGCATGCTGCAGTCCATGGAGTCCTGAAGAGTTTGACATGACTTAGTGACTGAACAACAACAAGATAAAACTGGGAGATGAAATTACATATGTTTACAGATTAGATTTTTATATAGAAGTCTGTGTTTAATCAAAAAATTGCTTAAATATGTACCTTCTCTATGCCTCCTTTTTTATTTAAAAACTCCATTGTTGACAGTATTAGACCCCTTATTTTATACATAGGTTTACAGCCTAGTAGATATTGAATGAAGAGAATAGGTTGCAAAAATTCTGTGTCCAAATTTATAAAACAATTAATTGGGTGAACAGTCAATCAGAAAACCCAAATCCAGAGTACTAGGTCAACTGTAATCATACTGGAAAATTTCCTTGTTGAGTTTTCTGTTCTTCACTTTTCTGCTATGGTAAGAGGAAATTAGATGAAAGTAGATTATAGTCATACTTGAGACAATTATTTCAAGACCATTTGAGACCATAGAAGAAGTACCAAAGAGCTTTATGAAAAATTAAAGTTGTATTTTAAAAAATTTTTCTCCATTAACATTAATTATGTCCTCCTTAGAGTCATGAGCTTAGAAGCTTTTTCAAAAGGCATATTCATTCATCAGTAGGTGAGTGGTTTGAGTTTTCAATTCATTATCATTAGACCTGAAACATTTTGGTACAAGGAGGGAGGAAGGAAGGAGGGGTTCAGGATTGGGAACACATGTATACCTGCGGTGGATTCATGTTGATGTATGGCAAAACCAATACAATATTGTAAAGTAATTAACCTCCAATTAAAATAAATAAATTTATATTTTAAAATAAATAAAAGAATTAAAATCTAACTTAAAAAAAAGAATTGATTTTTAAAAGCAGTTTTATTGAGATATGATTTACATGTCATAGAGTTTACTCAATTAAAGTTACATTTCATTAGTTTTTGGTTTCTACTGCGTGTGTGTGTGTGTGTGTGTGTGTGTGTGTGTGTGTTTTTATCATCACCATATTCTTAGAAGATTTCATCACTCTTAATAAAAAACCTTTTTACCAAACCACAATCACTCACTATCCTCTCATCTTCCTACCCCTGGTCTTAGGTATGCTAATCTATTTTCAGTTGTCTCTCATTTCAATTAGAGAACTTGGATAAATATTCTGATTATGGATAATACATTCTATAACTCCCTCTTCATTGATCACAGCCTTATCATGGGGGGCNATAAGAAACCTTTTTACCAAACCACAATCACTCACTATCCTCTCATCTTCCTACCCCTGGTCCTAGGTATGCTAATCTATTTTCAGTTGTCTCTCATTTCAATTAGAGAACTTGGATATATATTCTCAGATTATGGATAATACATTCTATAACTCCCTCTTCATTGATCACAGCCTTATCATGGGGGGCTTGTGTATATCAATTAAGTTATGAGCCATGCCGTGTAGAGCCACTCGTGACAGACAAATCATAATGAAGAGTTTTGACAAAACGTGGTCCACTGAAGGACGGAATGGCAAGCCACTATAGCATACTTCCTGTAAGAACCCTATGAACAATATGATAAGACAAAAAGATATGATACTGGAAGACGAGTTCCACAAGAGTGAAGGTGCCCAGTATACTACCAGGGAAGAACAGAGGGCAATTACTGATAGCTTCAAAAGGAATGAAGTGACTGGGACAAAGCAGAAATGATGCTCAGTTGTGGATGTGTCTGGTAGTGAAAGTCAACTGCTATGCTGTGAAGAAGAATATTGCATAGCAACCTAGAATGTTAGGTCCATGAATCAAGATAAATTGGATATGGTCAGACAGGTGATGGCAAGAGTGAACATCAATATCTTAGGAATCAGTGAACTAAAATGGACAGGAATGGGCAAATTTAATTCGGATGACCATTTCATCTACTGCAGTAAAGAATCCCTTAAAATAAGTGGAAAAGCCCTTAACAAAAGAGGATGAAATGCAGTACAAGGGTGCGATCTCAAAAAAGAAGGATCTCAGTTCATTTCCAAGGCAAACCATTCAACATCATAGTAATCCAAGTCTATGTCCCAACGACTGATGCTGAAGAAGGTGAAGTTGAACAGTTCTATGAAGACCTACAAGACCTTCTAGAACTAACACCAAAAACGATCTCCATTTCATCATATGGGATTGGAATGTAAAAGTAGGAAATCAAGAAATACATGGAGTAACAGTTAAGTTTGGCCTTGGAGTACAAAATGAAGCAGGGCAAAGACTAACAGAGTTTCTTCAAGAGAACATACTGGTCATAGCAAATACCATTTTCCAGCAACACAAGAGATGTCTCTACACGTGGACAGCCAAAGATGAAGAAGCTCTATACAGTCAGCAAAATAAGACCTAGAGTTGGCTGTAGTTCAGGTCATGAGCTCCTTATTGTAAAATCAGGCTTAAATTCAAGAAAGTAGGGAAAACCAGTAGGTCATTCAGGTATAACCAAAATCAAATCCCTTATGTTTATACAGTGGGAGTGACAAATAGATTCAAGGGATTAGAACTGGTAAACAGACTGCCTGAAGAACTGGACAGAGGTTCATAACATTGTACAGGAGGTGGTGACCAAAATCATTCTCAAGAAAAAGAAATGAAAGAAGGCAAAGTGGTTGTCTGAGGAGGCTTTACACATAGCTGACAAAAAAAAAAAAAAAAAAAACAACCAGAAGCAAAAAGCAAGGGAGAAAAGGAAAGATATATCAAACTGAATGCAGAGCTCCAAAGAATAGCAAGAAGAGATAAGAAGGCTTTCTTGCAAGAAGAGTGAAAAAAAGAAAAAAAAAATTAGAGGGAAAAAAATGGTAGAGATTAGAGATCTCTTTAAGAAAACTGGAGATACCAAGCGAACAACAGACTGTTTCCAAGTTGGAAAAGGAGTATGTCAAGGCTGTATATTGCCACCCTGCTTACTTAACTTCTATGCAGAGTACATCATGTGAAATATTGGGTTAGACAAGAACAAGCTGGAGTCAAGATTGCCAGGAGAAATGTCAGTAACCTCGGATATGCAGATAACACCAGCTTCATGGCAGAAAGTGAAGAATAACTAAAGAGCATATTGATCAAAGTGAAACAAGAGAGTGAAAAGTTGGCTTAAATGTCAACATTCAAATCTAAGATCATGACATCTGATCCCATCTGATCACATAACTTGGCAAATAGATTGGGAAACATTGGAAATAGTGACAGACTTTATTTTTGGGGCTCCAAAATCATTGCAGATGGTGACTGCAGCGATGAATTTAAAATATGCTAGCTCCTTGAAAGAAAAGCTATGACCAACCTAGACAGCATATTAAAAAGCAGAGACATTACTTTGTCAAGAAAGGTCCATATAGACAAAGCTATGGTTCTTCCAGTAGTCATGTATGGATGTAAGAGTTGGACTATAAAGAAAGCTGAGCACTGAAAAATTGATGCTTTTGAACTGTGGTGTTGGAAAAGACTTTTGAAGTCCTTTGGACTGCAAGGAGATCCAACCAGTCCACCCTAAAGGAAATCAGTCCTGCATATTCATTGGAAGGATGGATGCTGAAGCTGAAACTCTAGTACTTTGACCACTTGATGTGAAGAAATGACTCACTGGAAAAAATCCTAATGCTGGGAAAGATTAAAGCCAGGAGGAGATGGGGATGACAGAGGATGAGATGGTTGGATGGCATGACCTACCCTCCTTGATAGACATGAGTCTGAGTAAGCTCCGGGAGTTGGTGATGGACAGGGAAGCCTGGTGTGCTACAGTCCATGGGGCTGCAAAGAGCCAAACATGACTGAGTGACAACTGAACTGAAGGAAACATTTCATGGAATGATGGGCATGATGAGGGACAGAAATGACAAGGATCTAACAGAAGCAGAAGAGATTAAAAAGAAGTGGCAAGAATAAACAGAGCTATACAAAAGGTATTAATGACCCAAATAACTACAATGGTGTGTTCACTCACCTAGAGCCTGACATCATAGAGTTGGAAGTCAAATGTGCCTTAGGAAGCATTTCTGCAAACAAGGTTAGCAGAGGTGATGGGATTCTAGCTGAGAGATTTAAAATCCTAAAGATGATATTGTTAAAGTGCTACACTCATTCATCAGCAAACTTGGAAAACTCAGCAGTGGTCACAGAACTGGAAAAGGTCAGTTTTCATTCCAATTCCAAAGAATGTACAATTATCATATAATTGCACTCATTTTACATGCTAGTAAGGTTATGCTCAAAATCCTTCAATTTAGACTTCAGCAATACATGAACTGAGAACTTTCAGATGTAGAAGCTGGATTTAGAAAAGGTAGAGGAACCAGAGATTGAATTGCCCACATTCATTTGATCATAGAGAAAGCAAAAGAATCCCAGAAAAAAACACCTACTACACTAAATCCTTTGACTGTGAATCACAAAAACTGTGGAAGATACTTAGAGAGATGAGAATTACCTGTCTCCTGAGAAACCTGTATGCTGGTCTAGAAGCAACAGTTAGAATCTTACATGAAACAATGGACTAGTTCAAAATTGGGAAAGGAGTACAAGGCGGTATGTTGTCACCTTGTTTATTTAACTTATGCCCAGACTGTGTGTGTGCATGCTTGCTCAGCTGCTTCAGTCATGTCCAGCTCTTTGTGACACTATGGACTGTAGCCTGTCAGGCTCCTAGGTCCCTGGGATTCTCCAGGCAAGAATAGTAGAATGGGTTGCCATGTCCTCTTCCCGAGGCTATTCCCCACCCAAGGATCAAACCCACGTCTCCTGCATTGCAGGCAGATTCTTTACCACCATGGAAGACCATATGCAGAGTACATCATGTGAAATGGTGGGCTGAATGAATCACATGCTGCAATCAAGATTGCCCAGAGAAATATCAACAGCCTCAGATACGCAGATGATACTTCTCTATTGGCAGAAAGAAAAACTGAAGAGTCTCTTGATGAAGGTGAAAGAGGAGAGTGAAAAAGCTGGCTTAAAGCTCAGTAATCAAAAAATAAAGATCATGACATCCAATCACATTACTTCATGGCAAGTAGATGGGGGAAATGTGGAAGCAATGACAGATTTTATTTTCTTGGGATTCAAAATCACTGCAGACCGTAACAGAAGACATGAAATTAAAAGACACCTGGCTCTTGGAAGGACACCTATGACAAACCTAGACAGCGTATTAAAAAGCAGAGACGTTATCTTGCCAAGAAAGGTCCATCAAGTCAAAGCTATAGTTTTTTCAGTAGTCATGTATGGATATGATGAGAGTTGGGCCGTTAAGAAGGTTGAGCAGCAAAGAATTGATGCCTTCAATCTGTGGTGCTAGAGAAGCCTCTTGAGAGTCCCTTAAACAGCAAGGAGATCAAACCAGTCAATCTTAAAAGAAATCAACCCTGAATACTCATTGGAAGGTCTGATGCTGAATCTGAATACTCTGATACTTTGGCCAACTAATGCAAAGAGCCAACTCATTGGATAAGACCCCGATAAGACCCTTCAATTGGAATGATTGAAGGCAAAAGAAGAAGAGGTTGGGAGAGGATGAGACAGTTGGGTGACATCACCAACTCAATTAGACATGACTGTGAACAAACTCTTGGAGATAATTAAGGATAGGGAAGTCTGGTGTGCTGCAGTCCACGGGGCTGCAAAGAGTCAGACACAACTTAGTCACTGAACAACATTATCTAGATCACCATGCATCCATCTCATATCAATACTATGTTAAAGACCAAGCATATAGCTGTAAGTTCATCCTGTGAAACAATCAAAGTCCTTTCAATGAAATGTAGGAGCATAGCAATGGGAGCTTGGGTAACTTTCAGCCTAAGAATCCTAAATTACAGTCATTTTTGGAAATGCCATTGGGGATATCAGGTAAGAGTAGCACATACTTCTCCAATAAATATAGGCTTTCTTCACACTTATTTTATTCCTCTACTTTTCATGTTGTCTATTCCTAAGGTATGTGTATGTAATGCATCCATACCCACTCCCAGAAGTCCTTTACTTTTTTAACTTTTCCCATGATGCCCATGAGAGTTATCTTTGTAATTTTATTTACCCAGGATTCCTGTGGGTCTCCTCTTCCAAATCCTGCCCCACCAAAAACATACACTTTGAAGTTTTGTTTTTATTTTTTCTTGTTTTTGCTTCTTCCACAAGTATTTTTTCAGACTTCTGATCTGTTTCACTGTCTCTTTTTAATTTGTCACCTTGAATAATTTCTTATCTTTATTTTCTTCCCTTATTCTTCCCAGAAATATCTCATTCACTCTACTGAACCCTCCAGTGGGTCCCTGTTTTTTAGTGCAGTCTATTAAACATGTCATGCTTAACCTAATGTAAACTATGCCCCTCTTATTTACATTAGATTAGCAATGGGTTGTGCTTCTGGTGATAGCTTTCCTATTGTTGAAATAAGTAATGCATATTTGTTTTTTATAACTTTTTAATGTAATTGTATAGCACAATACAGTTTAATTTCCCTGGTGGCTCTGAGGGTAAAGCATCTGCCTACAATGCAGGAGACCTGGGTTCAATCCCTGGGTAGGGAAGATCCCCTAGAGAACAAAATGGCAACCCACTCCAGTACTCTTGCCTGAAAAATCCTATGGATGGTGAAGCCTGATAGGGGTCCATGGGGTCGCAAAGAGTCAGACATGCCTGAGCAACTTCACTCACTACATAGATTTGAGGTCTTATGATAGTTATAAATTCCCAATTCTGACTCTGACTTCTAAGTGATTTGAATGATTCAAACTACAATTTCCTCATCTGTTAAATGAAAATAATACTGCCCTCATAGACTAGTAAAGAGAAAATAATGATGTATTTAATTACTTAACACAATGCCAAAAATGATAACAATTATTAGCAAGCACATGATTTTTATCATTATATTATCACACATTAAATTTCACTAGACTTTTGAAGTCAATATGCTTAAAATTCATTTAAAATATGATTCTTTATGGGACAGTAAATTTTAAATAACAAACTGACTTAAATCTTAAATTTATATTTCTGTGTGTAAAATAGATAGCTAGTGGGAAGTTGCTATATAGCACAGGAAGCTCAGCCTGGAGCTCTGTGATGATGTAGAAGAGTGAGATGGGGTGTCTGTGTGGGAGAGAGGCTTAAAAGAGGGAGATACATATGTATACTAATGGCTTATTTACATTGTTGTACAGCAGAAATCAACACAATATTGTAAAGCAATTACCTTCCAATTAAAAACATAAAATAATATTTCCATAATGCATAGTACTTGAGACTTGCTGAAGACTTACTATGTAAAAACAGCATAAAAATGATTTAGTTGATTCTCTGTCCCTCAAGAAGTATATAGATATTCAACTGCTTTTTTAATTTCTCCAAAGAATTAAGATGTAACTTAACCTCTTCTGACAAACTAAATGGATCTAAAAATTTTTTCTAAAGACACATGTTTGCCATCAATACTTATTAGGTATAAGGGGTAAAGAAAAAAGAGGCAAGAAGTACAATCTTATCATGCCATTATGGAAATACTTTCTTATAAACCTGAGAGTATGCTTTTTTCTCCTCACTGAAAATTTTATCAAAAGTTTTTTTTTTTCCCTAGAAAACATGTGTTTGCTGTCAACCTGATAATTAAGATATAAGAAAAAAATCATAAAGGCATGATCTGGAATTCATTTCTTACTTAAGTGGATTAACTGTTGTTCTCATCCCTTTGACAGGATCCCTAAAGATTTGTTGTAATCTCTCTATACATCTGACTTCGTAAGTGAAAAAGAAATTTTTTTTCTTTTACCACACATTTTATTACAGAGTAAATGAATAGGATGGGGGTAAAGAAAGAAAAAGAATATGTAAAGTGTATGTGTGCGTGCTAAGTTGCTTCAGTCCTGTCCAAATTTTTGTGACCCTATGAACTGTAGTCCACCAGCCTCTTCTGTCCAAGGGATTCTCCAGGCAAGAAGACTGCAGTGAGTTGCCATGCCCTCCTCCAGGGAATCTTCAAACCCAGGGATCGAACCTGTGTCTCCTGTGGCTCCTACATTGCAGGCAGATTCTTTACCACTGAGCCATGAGGGAAGCCCATGTAAAATGTGTGTATATATATATATATATATATATAGGTAAAGGTTTATCAGTTCAATTCAGTTCAGTCTCAATCATGTCTGACTCTTTGCGACCCCATGAATCGCAGTACTCCAGGCTTCCCTGTCCATCAGCAACTCCTGGAGCCCACCCAAATGCATGTCCATTGAGTTGGTGATGCTATCCAGCCATCTCATCCTCTGTCATCCCCTTCTCCTCCTGTCCCTAATCCTTCACAGCATGAGGGTCTTTTCCGATGAGTCAGATCTTTGCATGAGGTGGCCAAAGTTTGGAGTTTCAACTTCAACATCAGTCCTTCCAATGAACAGCTAGGATTGATCTCCTTTAGGATGGATTGGTTGGATCTCCTTGCAGTCCAAGAAACGCTCAAGAGTTTTCTCCAACACCGCAGTTCAAAAGCATCAATTCATCAGTGCTCAGCTTTCTTCACAGTCCAACTCTCACATCCATACATGACCACTGGAAAAACCATAGCCTTGACTAGATGAACCTTAGTCTTCAAAGTAATGACTCTGCTTTTCAACATGCTATCTAGATTGGTCATAAATTCCTTCCAAGGAGTAAGCGTCTTTTGATTTCATGGCTGCAATCACATCTGCTGTGATTTTGGAGTCCCCCCAAAATAAAATCTAACACTGTTTCCACTGTTTCCCCACCTATTTCCCATGAAGTGATTGGACCAGATGTGATGATCTTCATTTTCTGAATGTTGAGTTTTAAGCCAACTTTTTCACTCTCCTTTTTCACTTTCATCAAGAGGCTTTTTAGTTCCTCTTCACTTTTTGCCATTAGGGTGGTGTCTTCTGCATATCTGAGGTTATTGATATTTCTCCCAGCAATCTTGATTCCAGCTTTTGTTTCATCCAGCCCAGTGTTTCTCATCATGATGTACTCTGCATAGAAGTTAAACAAGCAGGATGACAATATCCAGCCTTGACGTACTCCTTTTCCTATTTGGAACCAGTCTGTTGTGCCATGTCCAGTTTTAACTGTTGCTTCCTGACCTGCATATATGTTTCTCAAGAGGCAGGTCAGATGGTCTGGTAGTCCCATCTCTCAAAATTTTCCAGTTTATTGTGAACCACACAGTCAAAGGCTTTGGCATAGTCAATAAAACAGAAATAGATTTTTTCTGGAACTGTCTTGCTTTTTAATCTATATTATATGCATATATAAAACCACATATGCAAATATATAGATACTTATATACATATATGATACAAGTATATAAAAGAAAAGAAGAAATGCTCATAACTATTATAGTCAACATTTCTGCAACAGTTCATGTTATTGTTGCCATTATTTATCCTTCCTCAAAATAAATTCTTAATTGTTTGAAGTCAATTTTTCCTCCCAATTTTTAAGGTTCCTGAGAGTAGGCACTTTTTCTCTTATTCATAACTGAATCTCTGTAAATTGTGGTTGAATGAATGAATAAAAAAGTGAAATCAGAAAAATATTTTAGAGCCTTTCATCTGGAAATAATGCTCTGTTCTAAATTGGTTCCTTTAGGAAGAAAAAACAAATCACAAAATATTTTATTTTGTATCTACATATGTATGATACTTTCTATGTACATATGTATGATGCATAAACACTTTCCATGACCATGTTAAATGCAGTCACTCACATAATATATCATCAAGGTAAGGTAGAGCCTTTTGATGATGAAGCCTTTCTTTTTTTGATTTCTTGAGGGTATCTAACTGGCAAAGTAACAACTGCTACAAATGCTTCCTAAATAAGGCTTAATGTGTCTTGCTATTTTGGAAAAGCATCATTTCTGTGATCCAATCCAGAATTAAAAGGATTTTTAAAAAAACAAACATCCTGACTATTCACTGAAAATTTGGGTTAAACAGAATATACCAGAAACTGTGGTTATTCTGGTAAATATGATTAAAAGTTTTAATTACAGATGTTGAAAGGAAATTTCTAGTATAATAATATAGGTATAAAATCAATAAGAAACATCTCTAAAATTGGGAAACTAAAGAACTCTGTTTTTCTGTTGGTTTGACTAAGACAAATTAAACAGAAAGAATTTCCCAATTGTCAAAATGAAAATAATTGATAAAATTGCCTCAATTTTAAGATTTTCTCATATTAGCTTGTCTTGTCTTAACCTTTGGCACCTGCTAGAAGTAAGAGCAGATGGCAAAAAAGAATGAACACGCAGGAAGGGATACCAATAGAACTTGGTAATAAACTGATCATGGTAAACTGATAACAATTTCCTTTTCATTCAGATATTGACTTAGACTGCATCCAAATTATCATCAGTTCAGTTCAGTTGAGTCACTTAGTCATGTCCAACTCTTTGTGACCCCGTGGACTGCAGTATGCCAGGTTTCCCTGTCCATCATCAACTCTCAGAGCCTACTCAAATTCATGTCCATCACATCAGTGATGCCATCCAACCATTTCATCCTCTGTTGTCCCCTTTTCCTCCTGCCTTCAATCTTTCCCTGCATCAGGATCCTTTCCAATGAATCAGTTCTTCGCATCAGGTGGCCAAAGTATTGGAGTTTCAGCTTCAACATCAGTCCTGTCAATGAATATTCAGGACTGATTTTTTTAGGATGGACTGGTTGGATCTCCTTGCATTCCAAGGGGCTCTCAAGCATCTTCTCTAACACCACAGTTCAAAAGAGTCATTTCTTTGGAACTTAGCTGTCTTTACAGTCCAATTCTCACATCCATACATGTCTACTGGAAAAATCACAGTTTTGACTAGACAGACCTTTGTTGGTAAGGTAATATCTCTACTTTTTAATATGCTGTCTAGATTGGTCATAGCTTTTCTTCCATGGAACAAGAATCTTTTAGTTTCATGGATGCAGTCACCATCTGCAGTGATTTTGGAGCCCCCCAAAATAAAGTCTCTCATTGTTTCCATTGTTTCCCCACCTAATTGCCATAAAGTGATGGGACCAGATGCCATGATCTTCATTTTCAGAATGTTGAACTTGAAGCCAACTTTTTCACTCTCCTCTTTCACTTTCATCAGAAAGCTCTTTAGTTCTTCTTCGCTTTCTGCCATAAGGGTGGTGTCATCTGCATATCTGAGGTTATTGATATTTCTCCCAGCAATCTTGATTTCAGCTTGTGCTTCATCCAGCCTCACATTTCACATGATGTACTCTGCATAGAAGTTAAATAAGCAAGGTGACAATATACAGCCTTGACATACTCCTTTTCCTATTTGGAACCAGTCTGTTGTTCCATGTCCAGTTCTGACTGTTGCTTCTTGTCGTAGTGATGTTAATTTTCTGAGTTGTGCTGTGCTTAGTCACTCAACTGTGTCTGATTCTTTGCTTCCCCATGAACTGTAGCCCCCTAGGCTGTCTATGTGTTGCCATACCCTCTTCCAGGCATTCTTCCCAAACCAGGCAATTGAACCTCAAATCTCCTGCATTGTAGGTGGATTCTTTACTCTGTGAGCAACCAGGGAAGTTTTATTTTATACTGGCAAAATTAATTTTAAATTTATATTATGAATTTTTATGTCAATATTTTTATGGTATAATACTAGAAAATTTTAAAAAAGGAGAAGCTAACATTCATAATTCATTATCCAGTGTACTACCTGGATCTGTCTTAGATTCACTGGGGTTATAAGGTGAAATCACATGTGTACTAATCCCAGCCAAGCGTCTTGGAATCAGTGTCAATAAACAGGGCCAACATTTCCTCTTGGTGCCTCCCTTCACCACTACATAGCATTTGCTCATAGTCATTTCAATTTACATGAATAAACAAAGCACCACCTCTGTGCCCTGGGAAGTATCTACATAACCTATAAAGTGATAAAGTGTGTGTGTTTGTGTGCATGCATGAGCATGTGTGCATGTGTGTGACAGAGAGGGAAGAGAGAGAGAAAGACAAGAGGGATGTGTTGAATAAAAATCTGATAATTTTATTGTCATCCTTTCCTAGAAAATATATAAAAATTGATTTTGGGGGGTCAATTTTTTCAGCAAAAAAAATTAACAGAAGAGTGTAATTTTTAAGAGAGAGCCCCTACTTCTTTATCAGTAATTTTATAATTTGGGTGTTTGTAGCAATTGGCAAGAAACTGAAAGGAGATTTATCTATAGTTACCAGTGGANATTTTTTCAGCAAAAAAAATTAATAGAAGAGTGTAATTTTTAAGAGAGAGCCCCTACTTCTTTATCAGTAATGTTATAATTTGGGTGTTTGTAGCAATTGGCAAGAAACTGAAAGGAGATTTATCTATAGTTACCAGTGGATGCCTAAGCAAGGCTCCATAGGATACTGTTCCACTGGTGGTCATGATGGTTTAGGGACTGAATGATTGCTTTTAAGTTCAGAAACATGATTTGGTTGCTGCAGCCAAATGTAATGAGTTACTCAGGACCTAACATTCTTATTAAATCATAAATAATTCTCTGGGAAAGCTTAAATATTTGTAGTTTCTGCTAACTCAGGCATTCATTCCTTCTCACAAACTGGACTACCATCTCTTAAGTGTTCTCCTGACAAACTTTAATCCTTCCAGCCTCAGCTCAAATACTAGCTTAAAGGAAAATGATTCCTTGACTTTGGAGTTTCTCCTATGTGCCAAACTGCCATCTAGACAAAGTTCTCTTACAATGATCAACTCGTAATTATTTATTTTTTTTGTCTATTATGTCTACCACTTCTGTAATGTAAGCTTGCTCATGTATAGGGGTAATATATCTGTGAAATATTCATTTCTGTGTCACTGATATCTGACAAAATTCCTGGAGAGTCAATAGCCAAAAAATATTTTAAAGGAATTATATGCAAAATTCTTTCTGTAGAGTGTGGAATCAGCATTGTCTGTGAACTCAGTAGGACTCAGAGAGAGCAACATATTTGTTTTGTGGGTGGAGAAAGGAGGGTCAAGTCTTCTGTAGATTTTAACCACTTTACCTTCCCTTCTATTTATCCTTCTATTCCCTACTTATCTTTTTAGTCACAGTAACACTGTTGTTTAAGATACATATTGGTTATATTTGCAGAATTTCCTTTCATATTTTTAAACCTAGATTGGGATTCAATTTTATTGTAGGTTTAATAATATTTAAAAAATAGTACCATAAAAATAAATAAAAATAGCACCATATCTGCCCCCTAACAAACACTACATGCTGCTAATAGATAAAATGTAGTCATATCAACTTTCAGGTGATTTATTGATCTAATGTATTATCTATGTAGCATGTTCATTTTTATAGGGTCATTGAGTCATCATTAGTGATCAATATCTCTTTATCTTATTGTAAACTGATATTACCAGAAATGTAATATTTACAAGAGAAAATATCAATGTGTTCAGGATTAATCTTTTGTAGAGAGTTGGAGTGTGAAGAAAGCTGAATGCTGAAGAATTGATGGTTTTGAACTGTGGTGTTGCAGAAGACTCTTGAGAGTCCCTTGGACTGCAAGGAAATCCAACCAGTCCATTCAAAAGGAGATCAGTCCTGGGTGTTCTTTGGAAGGACTGATGCTAAAGCTGAAACTCCAGTACTTTGGCCACCTCATGTGAAGAGTTGACTCATTGGAAAAGACCCTGATGCTGGGAGGGATTAGGGGCAGGAGGAGAAGGGGACGACAGAGGATGAGATGGCTGGATGGCATCAGGGACTCGATGGACATGAGTCTGAGTGAACTCCGGGAGTTGGTGATGGACAGGGAGGTCTGGCATGCTGTGATTCATGGGGTTGCAAAGAGTTGGACATGACTGAGCAACTGAACTGAACTGAGTTGAACTGAATGTATTTTAGCCCACTTCATTGTTTCTTGTTTGATGAACCTACAAATTGAAAGAACAGTATTGATGTTGGGTATTCAATAAAAGTTGGAATAAGTTCTATAATAGACTATGATGCAGTAATATTCAATTCAGTGAATTCATTATATATATATATTTTTAATTATTCAGTATTTCAGAAATTATTGTGAGATAAGAATTATATTCAAGTGTGTTTGTGAAGAATGACACACTACTTTCAGCTTTGCGATTAAGGAATTCTGTGATGCTGGCCAGCAAAGATAATCTCTGAATTTGTTCTCTCTTCTGTGGAACAAGTGAATTTAATGAGTTAATCTCTGAATTTTCTCCCAGATATAAGAATCTATTGTTTTATTCTGTGACACCATGTTATCAGTGATACATGAGATTTCAGAGTTATCATAAAATATCCATAACAAAACAGCAAAAAATTTTCAGGATAATTTCCCCCCCATAGATACTCTCTACTATGACAACATTCATCGTTTAAATTGACACCTGCAAGCTCAAAGCTCAATTAAAAGTGATTAGAAGCACATCAGACAAAAATATAAGGCTATATGTAGATAAATTTGAAAAAAAAAATCCTTCAAGACTGGCTTAAGTCTGCATTGCAAATGTCTGTGTACTTTTCTATATATCTCATAGGAATTAAAATATTCTGAGGCAGGGGAACACATATTATTAATTTTTGTTTCTTCAATGTCTCATAAATAGCATGAACATAATACCTGCTCAGTGAATAATAAATAGAAAGTTTATATACTTCACACATATATTTCTTCTTGCTATCACTTGGTAATATATAGGCAGATTCTATTATTATAATATTCCATATATGAGTACCAAAGTATAAATGACTCCGGGAACTTTTGTAAAGTAGGCCAAAACAGCATTTAGTATCTCTGGGACCCTTTTTATCCTGAATTGCTTGTCTACATTCCCAGATACCATTGTTATATTTCTGTCATATCTTCTTTATCCCATTTATGGTTAACATCACTCAAAACTTTAAGTGTGTGTATGAGCATGACTTGCAGTGTGTTGAGTATGATGGATGGATAGGAAGACGGTCTGGTAAAGAATGCATCAATTTGTTTTATTCAATTAAATATGTACTTTTGAGTATTTCAAACTACACATAATAATATGTTAGGTAGTATAAGAATTAGTGACCCACTGTCCCTCAGACTTGGACTGTATCTTTTAATAGGAGAGCTCATATAATTGTAAACGTACTGGCATGTGGGTGACAATGTTAAATCCTGCCACCTTAGTGGCTGTCTACTCAGCTTTTAGCTATTACCGAGTCTCACTTGGTTGTACAATATCCCCGTCCTTTGGTGAATGAGGGCTTCCCGGTGACTCAGTGGTAAAGAATCTCCTTCAGTGCAGGAGTAGCATGAGATACAGGTTCCAAACCCACTCCAGTATTCATGCCTGGAGAATCCCATGGACAGAGGAGCCTGGTGGGCTACAGTCCTTAGGGTCACAAAGAGTCTGACAGGACTGAAGTGACTTAGCAGGCATGCCAGTGAATACAGGTTNACAGGTTCCAAACCCACTCCAGTATTCATGCCTGGAGAATCCCATGGACAGAGGAGCCTGGTGGGCTACAGTCCTTAGGGTCACAAAGAGTCTGACAGGACTGAAGTGACTTAGCAGGCATGCCAGTGAATACAGGTTACCTCACTGCATTTCTTTTTTTTTTTTAAATTAAATTATGTAAATTGGAGGCTAATTACAATATTGTACTGGCATAGCAAAATCAACCCAAGACTACTAGTTTTGCTGCTTCTGTCAGTTCTTGCAGATACCAGAAAGATTTCAGATAGTAAAATGGCCATTGCTATCAAGATGTCTGAATCATAACAGTGAGGCAAATGTTAATTTCTTTGGAAAATTATTTATTCTCTTCTCAACTGTAGATTTATTTTAAATTAGACAAAAGTAGTAGATATTTGCAAATCTTATCAAACCAGTGAAATAATCTATATACCATTTTGGAGGTTTCTAATATAATAGTGTTATAAAACTATCCTTATGAATCAATTTGTTTCAGATTCTGAAAAATAATAGAGGTCCATTAAAGAAAAAGTGTAAACTGTGTTCATAATTTCAATTTCAAAAGAGCTGCTGAGTTTCTCATACTAGAACAAGCCAGTATTATTTTAATATGGTATTGTCCTACTAGTCAACTGCACATTTTTAAAAGCAAAATAGGGACCAACC
>SJYW01056080.1:0-13110 GCA_006410735.1 Raphicerus campestris | reverse complement strand
CAATTGAAGGGCAAACTTGTCAAAGCTACTCAGAGAAACAGAGCTAGGACCACTTTGTGATAATCAAATTCACCCAAAGGAACACTATACTCCAGAAACACGGAAGTTATTTTCTGCTTTGTGTGCATATAGATATAATTTTAAATCTGGAAATCACTGCACTTGTTTGTTTTGGCAAGAATTTTTTGTTTAAGAACTATCTCTCAGATTCTCTCTAACGTGTACACAAACCCTAACTTAGTAATTTCACTAAATCAACTGGTACTTAAATGGCAGTGATACTTTTCTAACATGTCCTCTTTTCAGTTGAAATCAAACAATGCTATGAAGATGATGTCTTTCTCATTTAGTTTTCTGTATGTCATTTGCTAATTTTAAAAACTTTCAAAAGTTTTCTGTGGAATATTCTAATCATGACAGGGACTGATGTTATGTTATAAGCACCTAATAATTCTTCATTCCCTTCCTTTTGAGAAAGATTGATCTTGAGGAAATGATTTTAATTTTTTCCCAGAGCTGATTACTGTTGTGATTGATGCTGATTGGAGAATCAGAAAGGTGACTAAACCATCTAGCAAGAGATTGCCCATTAATCATCCAGAACCCTTAAACCCCATNTGATCTTGAGGAAATGATTTTAATTTTTTCCCAGAGCTGATTACTGTTGTGATTGATGCTGATTGGATAATCAGAAAGGGGACTAAACCATCTAGCAAGAGATTGCCCATTAATCATCCAGAACCCTTAAACCCCATATTATTTTTCTCCTCTCACTTTGTGTAATATGGACAACCCACTTTCCAAAGAGCTTTGAACAGAGAGAGGGTGGGAGGCGAGAGACTTCATGATGGGTGAACACAATGAAGGGAAGACTTATAAGCAACGTGGCACTGGATAAAACCAGTTGGATATTTTCTTATGAGCTGGGACATCCTTAGACACATCATTACTGCTAGAGATGAGTAAAGCTTAACTTAGGATGTTTTGTTATAAGATGTATTATATATTACACTTCTTAACACACCCCACTTGGGGGTGGTTTCTTTCTTGCCTCTCTAATAAATTATAAGGAAAACTCCACATTTTTCTTCACACATTTTAAACTTAGTGACACTTGTGATCCACAGTGTGAACACCATGGCAGAATCTAGTCTCCAGATAAGGCCTGGATAATAGGAGTGTTCACCCAAGAAGATCCAGTAATACTTATGTGAAATTTCAAAATCTAACATCAGGACTTCTGAATCTCAGGTGCACTGTTCAGCTGCTCCTCTGATTAAATCATCATCCAGAAATGCCAACAGTGCAAATCACTATGGTGCCCAAGTTGTTAGACTTTCAAAGCAAGCAGTTGGAGAATGGTCTAACAGAGGTTTCATGGTGCATAGTATACAATTTAAAAGTCAGAGGTAAATTACTTCAACAGCTCTTGAGATAAACACTAGGGAGATGTGTCATTCTAAGTGGAATATATAGTGAGAAGCTGGGTATATACCACATTACATATTTTCAATAAGTTGAGAAACTTTAAGAAACACCATATTAAGTTCTTAAGGTAGTGAGATCTTTCCTCAATAGAGAAAGAGATATGAAAATATTTTGATGCATTTGAGATATGTGCCAGGATTCCAAGTCAGGTGCTGGTCTTCAGAGGTCTGAGCTCAAGGAAATGGACACCAGATTTAGTCCACTCCCAGAAGAGACAGGAAGTTGTGAGTGTGCAAAACTTGTGATAGACTTTTAGGAAGAAATTCTGTTGAAACGTTACTGGAGTTAATAAGGAATAAGGAATCAGGGTTAAAGAAAACCTTGAGGGTAGAGAAATAATGAAGATTAATTAAATAACAATATAGAAATCTAATGCCTATATTTCTCTGCTAGAAGCTCTTAGTTGTTCTTGATTCTAGCTATATATTTTTATATGTCACTATATATTATTATATATTATAAACTCTTGTGTGATCTTTAAATTAAAAAATATCGATGTCCACCCCCATTCCAATTTAATTAAATCTTAATCAAAGAGGATACTGTCTAGGTATCTTCATCAGTTTTTGAAAGTTCCCCTGGTCTTTTTAATGTGCAGCCAGCGCTGAAAATCACTGACTGAACTTGGAAAAGAAAGGAACTGTGACAGTTTCTAAGTATTTCCCTGTTTTTGATAACTTCTCATGACTCAAGAGAGATTATGGGTTTCAGGGAGGAAGATCACAGAAGTGAACTGCCATTCTCATTACATCATATCAAGGGGTGCCTACTACCAAGATGGCTTCTCATTGTCAATGTTAGCCTTGATTACCTTGTTTAAGTAGTTTGTCAGTTTCTTTATTGTAAATTTCTTCATTTTTTCCTCCTTTCTATGCTCTAATTCAGGAAGTCATCACTCATAGCTCACATTTTGGGGTAGCCAGTTAAACTCCATCTCTTTGAGGGCAGAGGACCTACATACATTATTTGGAATTTCTCTGTGTAAGAGAGTTTTTAATAGGTTTTAAACTAATATTTCTACCTCTACTCTCTCCATGCCCTCTGTGCTCCTTTCTTTTGCACTGTAACACAGAGGTTGTTTCAAAGCAGAAATCCTTCCTCTATTTAAAAGCTTCCAGTGATGGCCCATTAGTAGAAACAAAATTCTGAGTCCTGAACTGAAGGTATAAAGCCCCTTATGCCTTATATACTTTAAATCAGTGGATCTCAACATTTACGCATGTGGGAATCAGCTTCATACTCAGTTGCTTTGAAGTATGAGGCTGACTGGTCCCCATCTAGAGTTCTCCAATTTATTAGCAAAACACACCTTTGAAATATTGTAGTACATACTGCTTTTCTTTATTATAAAATATGTGACCTCACACAATTATTTTTAGAAGCTATCATCCCAATAATTATATTTACTTATATTGTTCATAAATTTTCTGGGGTTTGCAGTTGATTATTTGGAGTCAGTGACTGCCTTTTGATATTTTGGAAATACTTGGGTACATGTCATAAGCCTTTCAATTCTCACTCATTTCTACATTTTGAGTAAAGTGTTTCCATGGAGCTGAAAAATGTAATTACTTTATAATCAAGAAATGTATTTTAATGCTGTTACAGATCTCTAGAGCAATGAAAACTTCTAATCTAAGATATTCCCCAGATAAACTATGTTATGAAGTGTCATCTGCATATAAGATATTAATTTTCTTTTCTTAATCTTTGACCTCATTTACCTATACTAAATTATATTTATCACTTATTTGAATAATTATGGTAGAATGTATTCAAACTAGTGTATTAAGACAAAATATAGATAACTTATAATGTATTTACATATAAACTGTAATTAAAGGATATTTACTTAATATTATAAACGTCTATATTTTGTCATATAATTTTTAATTTAAAAATCTTATATTTCTAAAAAAAAAAAATCTTATATTTCTAAATTAATATTTTTAAATTCAAATCTGAAAAATATAAAGTGTTTGCAAGTCAACATTTTATTGCCTAGTTTATGCTGTAAGAAGGGGCAATATTTTCAATATTTCTTTAAAATATAATTCAAATTAAAGGTATATTAGAAATGAGTATTCCTGGACAGAGGAGCCTGGATAGCTACAATCCAGAGGATCTAATAGAGTCAGTGAAGTGATTTAGCACTTTCTTACTGTTATTAATTTCTTATTTTTATTTATCTTTTTGGAAATAACTTTATTGGTACTTTTATGGATGCATCTATCAGCACATATTATGGAAATAATATGTTTATTGTCAAAATAAGAAAATAAAAAAGAAAAATAACCTTTCTTTAAAGCCATATTATCTACATTTGCTATCATGAAAAACTGTCCTTGTGAAAAATATCATATATATATACACATACATATGTATACCCATATAATTGCAGCATTATGCAAGGGCATCCCAGTTGGAACTAGTTGTAAAGAACCACCTACCAATACAGGAAACATAAAAGATGTGGGTTTGATCCTTGGATCAGGAAGATCCTCTGGAGGAGGGCATACAACCCACTCCAGTATTCTTACCTGGAGAATCTCTTGGAGAGAGGAGATTGGAGGTCTACAGCGCATAAGGTTGCAAAGAGTCAGACATGACTGAAAAACGACTTAGTATGCGCACATGCCACATGCCTTATGTAAATACATATAGTATTGGATTGGCCAAAATGTTCATTCAGGTTTTTCCATAACATCCTACAGAAAAACTCAAATGAAATTTTTTGGCAATTCAATAATAAAGTTTATATGTGTGTGTATATATAGAGAGATATAGATATAGTAATAAAATAAGAAAAGTTTCTAAAAAGATAACACAGGATGGAAGTACAATAAGTGATCCCAGAGTGGAGGGAACTGTCATAGACCCCCTGGGTCATGTCAGGTCAAACCCAGGCACTGGCCTCTTGAGTACTCCACAGAAGCATGTCAATCAAAGGTTTTGCTGCAGATGGCCTCTCACTCCTGGAAGTTCAGACACCCAGAGGTGTGAGGAGACTAGGTGAAAACAGCTGGTGGGTCATGTTCTTTTAATTTAACAAAAAGCCAAAGTCCAGAGGGTAAATGAGCCAAGAAAATCTGGGAAGCCAGGCAGACTGCATCCAGCATATGACATACTTTAACATTTAGGAAAATGATCTCATAATGAAAGTCTGAAGTCTAGGAATGAATATTGAGTATCTAAATATAGACACACTGTATAAAATATATGATAATATTTCTAATATATGATAAAGGAGACAGAACTCTATTACCACAAAATAGCTTCAAAATATATGACAAATATTGACAAACATGAGGAAAATTTAAAAATCTGTCATCATAAATGGAACCAACTTCTGTCAGAAAGAGATCAAGTGGACAAATATTTCAGGAAAGATATGTAAGATTTGAATATCACAAAACCACATGCTTGATCTGAAAAACATATACTTCCACAGAGGATTAGTTTCACACCAGAAGCCCTTCCCTTACCCCTGCCACATAGCCACATGTCTACTTCCATTGGCAGTCAAACTCTGTATACCCTGTTATATCAGATGTCCCTCCTTTGAACCTAAAGTAATTATCCAGCTCTTTACTATACCATATTCCTTTCCATCCCCTTTTCAATAATGTAAGGGAATTCTTTAAAAACCAAACTGGGCTTTTTATAATTAGAGCAGAAAACATAAATAGATTGTGTGTACTTTTATGTTAACTTTTTATATCCACTTCTCATATTCCTTTTAGAGCTTTTCTTANATCAGATGTCTCTCCTTTGAACCTAAAGTAATTATCCAGCTCTTTACTATACCATATTCCTTTCCATCCCCTTTTCAATAATGTAAGCGAATTCTTTAAAAACCAAAACTGGGCTTTTTATAAATAGAGTAGAAAACATAAATAGATTGTGTGTACTTTCATGTTAACTTTTTATATCCACTTCTCATATTCCTTTTAGAGCTTTTCTTGAAAAGTACCCATGCTGAAACTAAATTTCCCTCCTCAAATAGTGAATAAACACGATTGAGCAAATGTCTCTTCTGGAATTTCATTCCAGTTACACACTAGCAAAAATTTATCTAAAAAGGGTACTTCACATGTTCTCCAAAGAGCTGTAGAAAAATAAGCAGATACAGGCAAGTCAGTTTTAAATCACTGACTTTTCATTTCAATACAATTATATTTAGAAAAAGTAAATACATACCCTTGAGATGGGAAGCTTTTCAGCCTCCAGAGCTCTGTAGGGACTGANAAAGAGCTGTAGAAAAATAAGCAGATACAGGCAAGTCAGTTTTAAATCACTGACTTTTCATTTCAATACAATTATATTTAGAAAAAGTAAATACATACCCTTGAGATGGGAAGCTTTTCAGCCTCCAGAGCTCTGTAGGGGCTGAGGAATCCATTCAGTTCAGTTCAGTTCAGTTGTTCAGTCATGTCCAGCTCTTTGTGACCCCGTGGACTGCAGCATGCCAGGCTTCCCTGTCCATTACCAACTTCCTGGAGCTTACTCAAGCTCTTGTTCATAGAGCAGGTGATGGCATCCAAACATCTCATCCTCTGTTGTCCCCTTCTCCTCCTGCCTTCAATCCTTCCCAGCATCAGGGCCTTTTCCTATGAGTCAGTTCTTTGCATCAGGTGGCCAAAATATTNACTGACTTTTCATTTCAATACAATTATATTTAGAAAAAGTAAATACATACCCTTGAGATGGGAAGCTTTTCAGCCTCCAGAGCTCTGTAGGGACTGAGGAGTTTCAGCTTCAGCATCAGTCCTTCCAATGAATATTCAGAACTGATCTCCTTTAGGATGGACTGGTTGAATCTCCTTGCAGTCCATGGGACTCTCAAGAGTCTTCTCCAACACCACAGTTCAAAAGCATCAGTTCTTCGACACTCAGCTTTCTTTATAGTCCAAATCTCAAATTCATACATGACTACTGGAAAAAAACCATAGCTTTGACTAGAGGGACCTTTCTTGGTAAAGTAATGTCTCTGCTTTTTAAAATGTTGTCTAGATTGGTCATAGCCTTCCTTCCAAGGAGCAAGTATTGTGGTTTTGTTTGTTTGTTTGTTTGTTTGTTTTTTTAATTTCATGGCTGCAGTCATCATCTGCAGTGATTGGAACCCAAAAAAATAAAGTCTGTCACTATTTCTATTGTTTCCCCATCTATTTGCCAGGAAGTGGTGGGACTAGATTCTATGATCTTAGTTTTCTGAATGTTGAGTTTTAAGCCGACTTTTTCACTCTCCTCTTTCACTTTCATCAGAAGGCTCTTTAGTTCTTTGCTTTCTGCCATAAGGGAGGTGTCATCTGCATATCTGAGGTTATTGATATTTCTCCCAGCAACCTTGATTCCAGCTTGTGCTTCATCACACTATGACTCTCTATTAGGAGAGGACCAAACACTATGGACAGGACAAAATTAACCCTGAGGTAGGGGGCCAGGGTGGGGCTTCCCAGGGGTATACTTCTATTGGCAGTAAAATTCTGTGGTAAATAACCCACCTGCCAATGCAGGAGACATTTGATCCCTTGGCTGTGAATATCCCCTGGAGGAGGCCATGACACCCCACTCCAGTATTCTTGCCTGGAGAATCCCATGGACAGAGGAACCTGCTGGCCTACAGTCAAATGGCCTCAGAGTTGTATATGATTGAAACGACTTAGTATGCAAATACATATGCTATATTTTTTTCTCACCTTCAGGTGACTCTTCTATTTACTCTCTGATGTGATAGGAAATTTTCTATTATTATATGTGTTCAAATGAAGTCATGGACACATCAGAAGTCATCTCTTTTTGGCTTAAAATCATAGATGAATTAATTAATTAAATTTTTATTAGATACAATGTTTCAGGCATTGTGATGTCTGCGAATAGAAATTTAGATGAGAGACAATACAGATCAGTTAAATATTGTATGAGTATTTGATTCTTAATGTTTAAAAGATATGAATGCTATTTTCTCATATATAAAAAATCCAGAGGAAGGCAATGCAGCATTGCTATAGTAGATGTACAAAAGTTCTCATGTTCCTTGGTTCTTTTTGTTTCTCGTCCCTGCTCCATATGATTTCCATTCTCAAGATTACTACATGGACCAACATGGCTACTGGAGCTTCAACTATTATCTTTGGTCCCAGGAAGCAGGAAGATAGGAGAAAAAACTTTAAAAAGTACCCATTATTTTAACATGTTTTTCCAGCTGCTCCACAAAACACTTCTCAGAACTTAGTCACATGGCATAGCAGTTTTAAAGGGGTTTATACTCTGCATGCTTCCTGAAAGAATCATTTCAATAAGTAAAATCAGGATTCCGTTAATGACTGGAAAAGGAAAAATGTGTTTTGGTAGGCAGTCATCTGTATTTGCCTTACAATTTCTTCCTGGCTTCAAGGAATATAGGATATAATAAAGGAGATTAACAGTTACATTAAAAAATAGTGGTCAATTTAGAAGTTATGATAAAGGTCTTCTTTGTTGGTACTGAGGGTCATAAAGGGTGCATGGTTAAGTCCAGTTTGGAAGGTCATGAGACATTTGCATATATTTGTTTATTAATAGCATTGGATTCAAAGTGTTTCTATTGCAAAATTTTTCCAGAGGATAGAAAAGTTGAATAATATTTGGTGTCAGATATTTTATTTGCACTCTCACTTAATACTCAAATAACCCTGTGAAGTAAGTATTATTTTCAGTTCCTGATACAGCCATGGCTTTTTAAGTGGTAAGAAAAACTTACGCAGGACTACACTGGAGGTAATGAATGGGAGTAGTATTAAAATCCAGCTCCTTCTCTCAGACTCTATTTTTTTTTTTTTCATACATCTACCAAAAGCATTCCAACTCAAGACACAGAATTGAAACACAAGTCTCTCGGTCTTTTAATGAAGTGTGCAGTTACAATTTATTTTAAGGTATCATTCTAGTTAATTGTATATTCTAATATTACTCTAAACTAATATTCTAAGAGCTTAGATTTCAAATATTTGTCTTAAAGTCATCCTTCTCTAATTCCTTTCTGACTCGATATCTTTCTAGCCCCATATGAGACTTCTTAGCACCTTTTGAACAACCTTGTTATGTTTCGCTTGCCAAAATGTTTCACCTCTCCAAGGAAGAAACCAAGAAAAGCAAGTTCTCACTTTTTTTGCAGTTCAACAGGTGATTCAGGATTTGAGCAATATACTTGCTCAAGTGAAACTTTCTTTGGCAGCAATCCTCTTGAGTAGTAAGTACACCTTATATAGAATTCATTTAATCAACACTGGATTTTCCAGAGTCACAATGCTTACAATTTTGACTTCTGGTCCTAGAAATGATGTTAGTGCTGGCATAGTTTTGGTTGCATTCAAGTTGTGCTCTTGACAGATGAATGTCCTAGAGGCAGCAATGGCACAAGCTGCTTTTCCTTGGAGAGGTCTGGGCCATCATTCTTGGAGTATTTTGGGCCACTATTCTTGAAATTTGAATACTGACACACCTTTCTTACAATTCCATGAACTTCTCAGTATAATTTTGATAAAGTTTTTATTTTAAAACCAAAATTTACTTCTGCTGTTTTCAGCTAAGCATTTTGAGTAATACAGTTCCTACATTAAATATTATACATAAAGAAAAGCAAAATTTTTGAGGCCAAAATGTAATGTTTCTGGAGAAACACTGGAGTAGCATACTAGGTCTCTCAATTACTAGTTTTGTGACTAGAAAACAAATTGAACTTCTCAAAAGTTTTGTCTTCTTAATATGTGAATGAATATATTAAAATTCCACATACCTAGAAATGTTTTATTTTTCCTGCTTTGATGAAGAGATACAGTGAGATAAAGTAATGACCATAAAACCACTTAAAATTCCAGAGCACCATGAAATTGGGGTTCAATCTAGCTTCTCCATTCTGGCTATATGACCTTGTGACAATCACCTCAATTCTCTCTGTCCCAGTCTTCTCATCTGAAAATCACATAGTTATCTAAATGATAGGATTGTTTCAAATACTAATGAGTTAATATGTCTAAAAGGCTTATATAGTATTTGACACATAGAAAGCTTTGTAAGTCATTATGTGTTAGCTATGATTATTGCTGTTGTCACTGTATTTGGGATGGTACCTGTAGCACTTTATTAAAATACACATTGTAGGGCTTCAACTGAATTTCCAAGCTTAGCTATTTATATTAGAATAATTTTACATAGTGATTGATTTTGGAGCACAGCTAAAATTGAGAACCACTGAGCCACAAATAAAGTGTGGTGTGTGTGTGCTCAGTCATGTCCCACTCTTTGAGACCCTTTGGACATTTTTAATGCTAGCCAAGTGACAGAAGTTTTCTATTTTCATACCTCAGTAAAAGCAAGAAAAAACACATTAAGTTGAATAGGCAAACAAATTTTGTAAAGATACAGAAACGGCATGATGCAATGAAAAGTCCTATCAAGAAAGCCCAGAGTCATGTCCTAGCATCTGGCTCTGAGACCATTTTACTCATTGACCTTGGACCCCCTTGGAAAAGCTTACTGCCTTTCAATTTCTAGAACCAAAGCTAAAAGTGTTGATTAGATGATCCAGAATGGTTTCATGTTGAGACTTATTGAGTGAAATATCTTGGAAGAAATGTGTGTGTGTGTGTGTGTGTGTGTGTGTGTGTATGCTAATTGCTAAGTCACTCCAGTCATGTCCGACTCTGTGTGACCCCATAGATGGCAGCCCAGCAGGCTCCTCCATCCGTGGGACTCTCCAGGCAAGAGTACCAGAGTGGGGTGCCATTGCCTTCTCCATATATATATATATAATGCATTATGTGGGATAACTAGGATTCAGGAATCAGAAAAACTTGCTAATTTATTTCTTAGTGCATGACTTTGAACAAGCATCTTAATCCACTTAGTATAAAATATAAAATTTTTAAAATAGGGTTATGTGGGTCATATGCAAGAATGCAATCAAAATAAATACAAAATTATTTAAAAACTAAATAAACATTAATACCCTTTGAATTCTATAATTTCATAATCATCAAACTAAACAAGACCCCATACTGTATTTAATCACTATTATCTAGCTGGGTATATAGTCCTGGATGCAAATTCAAAAAGAATGCATGACAATAATAGAAACTCAAAAATGTTATGATAGGAATTATTAGAAAGCACTTTAAAATATATTTAAAACCTTGATCTAATGAAAGCTTAAACAAAAATACAATGTAGCTGATGATTTGCACGTTTGCCCTTTCTGTTCTATGCTGGGTGTTACTGAATGTTTTCATCATTTCCCCGATATCTGAGTTTATTTTATGCCACTTTGGAAGTGATTGTTTTTTTATAGAATTGGATGATATGTTGGCTNACAATGTAGCTGATGATTTGCACGTTTGCCCTTTCTGTTCTATGCTGGGTGTTACTGAATGTTTTCATCATTTCCCCGATATCTGAGTTTATTTTATGCCACTTTGGAAGTGATTGTTTTTTTATAGAATTGGATGATGTGTTGGCTAACCACAAGAAAACACTAAAAGGTCAAAAGCAGTAAATATGTTTTTTTCCCAAACGGAAGCAAAAATGGCTTTACCCTTCTGCAATGTTTCATTTTCGTGCTTTTTATATTGGCTTGGTCAGGAAATTCATCTCATTCACATTGATCATTATAGCACATGCCATCAAGATAGACATAGCAGAGTGTTCAAAATAAATCAGCTAGACAACAATGAACATCAAGTAGTAATACTCTTTGAGTTTCCTACATTCTCTAACACATACTTTTATGCCAACTTGTAAGAAAATGGATAGGCAATAAGCCAACATTAATACAATGATATTTGAGAAAAGAGCATGATAAGTATAGTTATTATAAGAAATTTAGATGTTGATTCTTAAGTTATATCATTTTTTCCTTTTTAAAGATTTTTTGATGTAGACCATTTTTAAAGTCTTTATTGGATTTCTTACAATATCGTTTCTGTCTTATGTATTGTTTTCGTTTTTGGCCATGAGACCTGTGGTATCTTAGCTCTGTGACCAGGGACTGAACTTGCACCCCCTGCATTGGAAAGCTAAGTCTTGACCACTGTGCCACCAGGAAAGTTTCCCATTTTTTCACTTAATAATTAGAAAGTTTGTATACTCTCATTCCTCTACAATTCTCATTTTCCTCTATATATATTCTTTTTGCCTTTTCATACTGTTCATTGGGTTCTCAAGGCAAGATCGTGTACACCTGTGGCTGATTCATGTCGATGTATGGCAAAACCAATACAGTACTGTAAAATAGAATAAAGTATTAAAAAAAAAAAAAAACTGAAGTGGTTTGCCATTCCTTCTCCAGTGGACCACGTTTTGTTAGAACTCTCCACCATGACCCATCTGTCTCAGGTGGCCTTACACTGCATGGCTCATAGTTTCATCGAGTTAGACAAGGCTGTGGTCCATGTGATCAGTTTAATTAGTTTTCTGTGATTGTGATTTTTATTCTATCTGCCCTCTGACAGATAAGGATAAGAGGCTTATGGGAGTTTCTTAATAGGAGATACTGAAAGTGACGGAAATAGGGTCTTGTTCTGATGGTCCAGAATCACTACAGATGGTGACTGCAGCCATGAAATTAAAAGACACTTGCTCCTGGACCAAACTAGACAGCATATTAAAAAGTCGTGATATTACTTTGCCAACAAAGGTCCATCTAGTAAAAACTATGGTTTTTCCAATATCATGTATGGGTGTAAGATTTGGACTATAAAGAAAGCTGAGTTCTGGAGAATTGATGCTTTTAAACTGTGGTTTTGGAGAAGATACTTGAGAGTCCCTTGGACTGCAAGATCAAACCAGTCAATCTTAAAGGAAACCAGTCCTGAATATTCATTAGAAGGACTGATGTTGAAGCTGAAACTCCAATACTTTGGCCACCTGATGGGAAGAACTGACTCATTGGAAAAGACCCTAATGCTGGGAAAGATTGAAGGTGGGAGCAGAAGGGGACAACAGGGGATAAGATGGTTGGATGGCATCACACCAACTCAATGGACATGAGTTTGAGTAAGCTCCGGGAGTTGGTGATGGACAGGGAAGCCTGGTGTGCTGAAGTCCATGGGGGTCTCAAAGGGTTGGACATGACTGAGTGACTGAACTGACTGACTGATGTTAATATTCTTACCTATGGCATTTAGTTTTTAATGTTATTCAGAATATAATTCTGAACATTATTATCAAAATATCTTTAATTGTGCTAGCCTGAGTCCTAATATTTTTTCCACTAGTTATTCTTGACGTGAATCTTTTTACTGTTTTAAAAATATTCTGTTCCCTATTGTTCATTTGTTTTTAATTTTTTTCAACTTTTTAATTATAATTTGTTACTCTTTAAGCTCAAACATATAAGAAATAAAATAGTTATTTGGGAATCAAGTGTTACTTGTTAAAATTATCTCTAGATATCTATTCTTCTTGCCTGCCTTTCTAAAACATCAACAATGTGACGCTAGTCAGCAATCACTTGTATCATTTGTTTTCTGGCTTGTTTTTATAAACATGAAAAATCACTGTTTGATAACAACAACAAACAAGTGTCCACTATCAACTCATGGAATGAATTAGAAAAATATGTCATTAAAAACTGTAAATTCCCAC
>SJYW01056076.1:216189-231362 GCA_006410735.1 Raphicerus campestris | reverse complement strand
GAATAGCAAAAGCAATCTTGAGAAAGAAGAATGGAACTGGAGGAATCAACGTGCCTGACTTCAGGCTCTACTACAAAGCCACAGTCATTAAGACAGTATGGTACTGGCACAAAGACAGAAATATAGATCAATGGAACAAAATAGAAAGCCCTGAGATAAATCCACACACTTATGGACACCTTATATTCGACAAAGGAGGCAAGAACATACAATGGAGTAAAGACAATCTCTTTAACAGGTGGTGCTGGGAAAACTGGTCAACCACATGTAAAAGAATGAAACTAGATCACTTTCTAACTCCACACACAAAAATAAACTCAAAATGGATTAAAGATCTAAACGTAAAAGAAAAGCTTTTTATATAATTGAATACATATTTATTATAAAAATAATTTAAAACATGAAAGTAAGTTTGCATCTCAAATTGATATAATATGTATTAAACTTTGTCATAATCCTAAGTCTGTAGATACAGTCTCATTAAACTGAGCTATAAGAAAGAAAAGAGTAAAAAGCACAAATTGAACTCAACATTTTTTATTCAAAATCTTTCAACCAGTCATATCTAGTGTTATAAGAATCAGGGGAAAATGAGTGAAGAAATCTAAGCTAAACTTATTGGTAACTTTAAACTATCACTTTAGAATTTTCCAAGCTGGATTTATAAAAGGCAGAGGAACCAGAGATCAAATTGCCAACATTCATTGGATCATTGAAAAAGCAAGAGAGTTCAGACAAACATCTGCTTCTGCTTTATTGACTACACCAAAATTTTTGAATATGTGGTTCACAACAAACTGGAAAATTCTCCAAGAGATGGGCATACCAGACAACCTTACCTGACTCCTGAGAACACTTTCTGCAGAACAGGAAGCAACAGTTAAAACTGGCCATGGAACAACAGACTGGTTAAATCAGGAAACGAGTATGTCAAGGTTGTATATTATCATCCTGCTTATTTAACTTATCTACAGAGCATATCATGTAGAACACTGGGCTAGAGAAATCACAAGCTAGCATCAAGTTTGCCAGAAGAAATATCAACAACCTCAGATATGCAGATGACACCACCCTTATGGCTGAAAGTGAAGAAGAACTAAAGAGGCTTTTGATGAAAGTTAAAGAAGAGTGAAAAATTGGCTTAAAACTCAACATTCACAAAACTAAGGTCGTGACATCCAATACCATCCTTTCATGGCAAATAGATGGAGAAACAGTGAAAACAGTGACATACTTTATTTTCTTCAGCTCTAAAATCACTGCAGATGGTGATGCAACCATGAATTTAAAAGACGCTTGCTCCTTGCTCCTTGGAAGAAAATCTATGACCAACCTAGACAGCATATTAAAAAGTACAGGCATTACGTTATTGATAAAGGCCCTTCCAGTCAAAGCTATGTTCCCACCCACCCCCCACCAGTGGTCACGTACGGATGTGAGAGTTGGAGTATAAAGGAAGCTGAACACCAAAAAATAGATGCTTTTGAACTGTGGAGAAAACTCCTGAGAGTCCCTTGAACTGCAAGCAGATCCAACCAATCTATCCTATAGGAAATCAGTCCTGAATATTCATTGAAAGAATTGATGCTGAAATGGAAACTCTAATACTTTGGCCACCTGCTCTGAAGAACTGACTCACTGGAGAAAGCCCTGATATTGGGAAAGATTGAAGGCAGGAGGAGAATGGTATGACAGAGAATGAGATGGTTGGATGTCATCACTAACTCAGTAGAAATGAGTTTTAGTAAACTTTGGAAGTTGGAAATGGACAGAGGCCTGGTGTGCTGCAGTCGATGGGGTAGCAAAGAGTTGGACATGATCGAGTGACTGAACTGAACTGAGCACATCGAAGGGAATATACAGATAATCTAACACAGCTAAAATACAATTTCAAAATAACAGGATAAATGACTAATGTTCAAAAGCAATACTGATTCTGTAATAAAATATTGGATATATTTAAAAGACAAATTAATTTACATACAAAAATTGTATTCTTTATATAATTACAAATTAATTGTGTTAAAATCTTAGAGATTCTTAACTGCTGACATAGGGGCTTAAAATAATAAGGCATGATGAAAATTTAATAACAGGTAAGCAGCATGATTAGAATTCTGCTACAAAAATTGATCCAGAGCCTATATAAAATCTACTTGCAAAGTACATGTAAGGTAGGTGGGTGCTTAATATGCTACTCCCATTTTCTAGGTTAGAAAATAATATGGTCCTATAGGTAAAAATTAACATCAGTGAAAAATAAAGAGGAATAACATGGAGGTAGAATTTTAACTTAGCAACTTATTGATTATGTGATTCAGAACTCAGAGGCTCTCCCTGAGTGATTCAGAATGCAATTAACCAGATTGAGAGATGATAGAAATACAGGTTCGAATGAATGTGAAGAGAGTATATGTTCTCAGAAAAGAGGGGAAAAAAAGTAACAAGAAACTATAATGGTGTATTTGAAGTGATTAAACAAAAGCTGTGTACTTTTATGTTTAGGTGAATTAAAACTATCTTAAACTATATAACAGTTTAAAAATATTAAATTCAAGTAGAATAATAATCTTTATGTTATTTGAGTTCTTTTTAAGCATTTGACAATTTAACCATTGTACAGTAATGATTAATTTTATATGTTAATTTTTGGGCCAAATATTCTTCTGGATGAATGTGAATGAGATTAATGTTAAAACCAGTGGACTTTGAGAAAAACAGATTGCCCTTCAAAATGCGTATGAGCCTTATCTAATTGGCTGAAGACCTGAGTAGAATACAAGACTACTGGTATGAGGAAGCAAGAGGAAATTTTGCACCAGACAGCCTTTGATCTTGAACTGTAACCTGAATGCTGTAGCCTCCATCACTTCATGTCAATTCCTCACACCTCTCTCTTCCTCTCTCATATATCTATAGATACATATAGATATTCTCTCTCTCTCTCTCTCTATATATATATATATATATATATATATATGGAGAAGGCAATGGCACCCCACTCCAGTATTCTTGCCTGGAAAATCCCATGGATGGAGAAGCCTGGTAGGCTGCTGTCCATGGGGTCGCTAAGAATCGGATACAATTTCACTTTCAGTTTTCACTTTCATGCATCAGAGAAGGGAATGGCAACCCAATATTCTTGCCTGGAGAATCCCAGCGACGGGGGAGCCTGGTGGGCTGCCATCTGTCAGGTCACATAGAGTCGGACACGACTGAAGTGACTTAGCAGCATATATATATATATATGTTTCTCTGAAGATCTCTGATGAATACAACTATTCTCTCTTGATTTTTTCCATATAATTAGAATTCATGGAACCACTCTCCCACAGAATTATCATTTGCCTTCTCTAATTTATACTTCCTTACTTTTCTTACAAGATATATGTTCCCCAGGCCTTCATCCTACTCTGTGTTTTATTCCTTATTCTCTATATTCAATCCATACTTTCTTACTGGGATATTTTCATTTATTATATAATGCCAGAAATAGTGAAGTATTGATTTCCACCACTGAAGTCATGCTGAAGTCTTCTTATTTGGTAGATTTAATGAAATGTTTACTCTCACCGTAGTGGCTTAGTGGTAAAAGAATCTGCCTGTTAAGCAGGAGATGTAGGTGTGATCCCTGAGTTGGGAAGACCCTGTGGAGAGAGAAATGGCAACCCACTCCCAAATTCTTGTCTGGGAAATCCCATGGACAGAGGAGCCTGGAGGGCCACAGTCCATGGGGGTCACAAAAGAGTCAGACACAACTGAGGGACTGAAAAACAGTAAAAATTTTCATTCTTTAAATATTTTATCTACTGTATCAAAAGCTTAAAGAATTAAAAAGTGAAAGTGATTCTTACTTTGTGCCCCAAATACTTTAAATGTAAGCTTTTCAAAATACATTTGGCTACAACTGTTGTTGCTGCTCAAATGCTAAGTCATGTTCAGCTCTGCAAATCCATGAACTGTAGCATGCCAGGCTTCAGTACTTCACTATCTACCTGAGTTTATTCAAATTCATGTCCACTGAGTCAGTGATGCCATCCAACCATCTCGTCCTGTGTCACCCTCTTCTCTTCTTGCCCTCAGTCTTTCCCATCATGAGAGTCTTTTCCAGTGAATCAGTTGTTTGCATCAGGTGGACAAAGTATTAGAGCTTCAGCTTCAGCATCAGTCCTTCCAATGAATATTCAGAGTTGATTTCCTTTAGGATTGACTGGTTTTATCTTCTTGCTGTCCAAGGGGCTCTCAAGGGTCTTCTCTAGCACCACATTTTGAAAGCATCAATTCTTTGGTGATCAGCCTTCTTTATGATCTAATTTTAACATCTAAACATGTCTAGATATTTGGCTACAATAATTTCACATAATGCATTCTCAATTTGTATTTGGGTGTATTAAAGTCACCTGAGATTTAATTTACCTTTTCCACTAATTATGTGAATTACTAGCCCCTGTTGTGAGTTCTGTTAGGGTTAATGCTACTATTTATTTTTTGCTATAGAAATCTTAAAAATTTCCATGATTTGCCATTCTCCCTTACTTGTCTTATCTGTATCTTCTTCCTTCTAAATAACAAAGAAAAAGAAGAAACTATTTATAAATGCAAAACCAGAATAAATATCATCAATAATAGCAAAGGGAGTACGTCAAGGCTGTATATTGTCACGCTGCTTATTTAACTTATATGCAGAGTACATCCTGAGAAATGCCCGATTGGAAGAAGCACAAGCTGGAATCTAGATTGGCAGGAGAAATATCAATAACCTCAGATATGCAGATGACACCACCCTTAGGGCAGAAAGTGAAGAGGAGCTAAAAAGCCTCTTGATGAAAGTGAAAGAGGAGAGTGAAAAAGCTGGCCTAAAGCTCAACATTCAGAAAACGAAGATCATGGCATCCGGTCCCATCACTTCATGGGAAATAGAGGGGGAAACAGTGGAAACAGTGTCAACTTTATTTTGGGGGGCTCCAAAATCACTGAAGATAGTGACTGCAGCCATGAAATTGGAAGACGCTTACTCTTTGGAAGAAAAGTTATGACCAATCTAGATAGTATATTCAAAAGCAGAGACATTACTTTGCTGACTAAGGTCCATCTAGTCAAGGCTATGGTTTTTCCTGTGGTCATGAATGGATGTGAGAGTTTGACTGTGAAGAAGGCTGAGCGCTGAAGAATTGATGCTTTTGAACTGTGGTGTTGGAGAAGACTCTTGAGAGTCCCTTGGACTGCAAGGAGATCCAACCAGTCCATTCTGAAGGAGATCAACCCTGGGTATTCTTTGGAAGGACTAATGCTAAAGCTGAAACTCCAGTGCTTTGGCCACCTCATGAGAAGAGTTGACCTATTGGAAAAGACTCTGATGCTTGGAGGGATTGGGGACAGGAGGAGAAGGGGATGACAGAGGATGAGATGGCTGGATGGCATCACGGACTTGATGGACGTGAGTCTGAGTGAACTCCGGGTGTTGGTGATGGTCAGGGAGGCCTGACGTGCTGTGATTCATGGTGTTGCAGAGAGTCAGACATGACTGACTGAACTGAACTGAATGTGAGCCAGATATAAAATGTTGCATAATATATGTATTTCTTAATAAATTACAAAAACAGATAGAAAGCAATATATATTATCTATGGTAATATAAGCCAATAGTCATAGTTTTTAAGAATATTAAACAGAACAAACTACAAGAATATTTGCAAGATACTTGTAAATTATATATCTTGATTGGGATGATTTTTATGTAGGTATATCCACATTGCATAGTTCTCCACCTCTTTTATTAAATCTCTGCACATATTAACCAAAGTTGTTTCAAAATTTGTTTATGATAATTCTAACTTCTGGGGCATCTATAGGTATTATTCTCTGGACTATTTTATCTTCGTGTCACCTGAGATTTCCCAGATTGTCTTATGATTTTTGACTGAATGCTAGATATTTGGTACAGAAGAGCCAAAATTAAGATAAATGTTATTTTAATAGGCACATATGTCAGATTATTGGACTTCCCTGGAGTTTCAGCTGGTAAAGAACCCATCTGCCATGCATGAGACCCCAGTGCAATTCCTAAGGGGTGTTGATCAGTCAGTTGTTATGGTTTGGATTTTTGTTGATAGAATTAACTTGAGCATGCTCTGGCTTCAGTTAATTTTAATAAGTGACTGCTGCTATTCCATGGATCTTGAAGTTTCAGGTGTGAATGTTTTTTGCAGTGTTCTTGTTTGAATTACTATTCTTGTCAATCTATGTATGTTTGCACTAGAGGTGACATGCTCACTCTATTCCCTCTGGATTCCAGCAGATTGCTCTTGGCTTGTTATTCAGCTTGAACTTATAGTGGGTCAACAAGGTACATGACTCTCTTGGTTCAGGCTATGTCTTCAACAGACTCTAAACCTTAGGGGCAGAAGCTTCTTAATGTACATTTTCTCTTTTACCGGGGACAGCATGATTCTGTATGTTATCTTCAGGAAGATTGGCCATAAGGCAGTTTCTTGCACATACTCCATGAGTAGGAAATCTTCCCTCTGAAAGATGACATAGCCGTGGATCTGAAGGCATTTTATCTTCCTTGCCAAGTAGGACAGTTCTGCTTCTACCAGTCCCTCCAAAATAAGGAAACTTACCTTAAATTCTTTGTTTTGTATTAAGAAATTATCCAGGATGAGAGCTCGCTTTCATGCCTATGAACTGCCATGGGAAACAAAATGGGGATTTTTTTCTGGTTCTTTGTCTTGTCTTCAATATTTCTTACAATGAAAGCTGACTTTTCACATGTCTTAAGCTGAGTGGTGTTAATAGTTGGTTAAAATTTTAACTAGTGTTTTTACCCACTCTAATGGTAGCCAACTCCTTTTTTTAAGGCTTTGCATAAAGTAAGAAATTCATGTGTCCCTAATGTATTCCAAACGGGCTTGTCTTTCACTGGAATTCATTTCACCTGGTTGACTTATGAATACAGATTTCTGATAGGCTCAGATATTTCAAAGATGATCTCTTTTCTATCCTTACTAAAACAGGAGTGACATTTTCTTGCAATCTGAAATAATTTGAGAGAAAACAAAAGACTTTAGTTGCATTCAAATTGTAGAAATGTATTAGTCTGTACAATTACAATTTAGTAACTTTTCAGTATATATGTTAAGCTTCAACTGAACTGTTTGCCAATAAAAGTTGCAGTGCTTAACATATAAGCCTATTCTAAACATCATAATCTTTTATATATTGCAAAAAAATTGAAATACATCCCCCTAGTATATCTCCTTTTCACCTCAAAATATCAAGATATGTTTGTCTGTCCCCTCTCTCATTTGTCCAACTTCAAAACATACTCATCCTAGTGACTAAAACTTATATATATATATATGTGTGTGTGTGTGTGTGTGTATAATTCATGCTAGTCTTTTAGTGAAATTCCTTTTCTTTTTATTGAATCAGTTATTCATTCATGAAACACATATTGGTAACCACATACATAGTATTATTTTAGAGACCAGGAATTTAAAAAAAAAGTCGGTTTTGGAAATGGTTATAAAATGTAATGGATTTTGTAAAGCAAGTTGAACTCTTACTATGACATATGAAGTGGAAGTCACTGATAGATGCAGAAAGTCTTGTGGCTTAGATGTCAGACAACTGTTGAAGTAGAAGAACATTTATAGCTATTTCACTCCTTTCACATTTATCCCTTCTAAATTTTAGTTTTAAAAGTAATTTCTTTATGAAATAAACAAATATTATTAAAATCAAAAAGAAAAACCTCAAAATTTACTTTCTGGAAGGGAGGAAAGAGAAAGAGAGGGCTTTTAAATAACTGTATTGCAACAGGATAACCTATGCAATGTAGAGAAAGTCAAGATACCATAGTAACAACATAGTAGCTGACTGGTATGGAAGGGAGAATTGAAAGACTCAATATAAGAGGCTGTCAGCTTCATACTGATGGTTGTAGTCACACACCATGTATAGAATACCCTTGCTTTCCTGTGTTGTTATGTCAATATTCTCATGGTATGAATGAATACTTGAGTTCGGAAAATGAGAAATAATCTCAAACAATTGAAGCAGATTGCATACTGAACACTGGCTAGAGATAAATTGGAAAGGCTTTTTAGACTAGGTATAAGGAAGTATTGTTGTCCTGGGAGTGTAGCGACAACTTTCCCCACTAGAAAGTTCACACGGAGGAGGGGCTAAAATAGCAGTTGAGCCTCAGAGGCTGTGTGGTTAAGGAAAATGATCTGAAGTGTTTTTTCATGGCTATGCAAACTATGGAGCTACACCTCTGCTTATGGCTTCCTAAATTCGGTGCCTAAAAAAAAAAAAAAAAAAGAAAGAAAGAAAGAAAAGAAAACAATTGTTCTGACATCTGGGATGGGACCAGCTTTAGCAGCTGTGGGCACTGTGGGCATGTACATGGGTTCGGTCAGACTGAGTTTCTTCCACTTTCCACAGAAGGTCCAGGTACATGACTACTACAGTACTGGGACCTGATCTCAATGGATCTGCACTAGTGGTAAAAACAGCACATGAAAAGAAATTGTCACCCAATTCCAGTAAGTGCAAAGTCCCATACAGGAAAAACGCAAGGTAAGACATATCAAGATATATAGTAATCAAGCGAATAAAAATTAAATACCAAAAATATTAAAATCAACAATGGCAAAACAACAAATAACAAACAAAGAAATAACGATAAGATTATCAACTGATTTTTCAGGAGAAACTGTTCAAGCCAGAGGAAGTGACAGGATATATTCAAAGTGATGAAAGGGTAAAACCTGCAACCCCAAATACTCTACCCAGAAAAGCTTTCATTCAGATTTAACAGAGGGGAAAAAAAAAACAAAAACAGTTTTAAAGGCAAGCAAAAGCTGGGAAAGTTCAAACCAGTTTTATAGCAAATGTTAAAGGAACTCCTCTAGGCAAGAAACACAAGAGAGGAGAACAAAAGAGGAAAACAAGAAAAAACACCCTCAAAAACAAACCCAAAACAGTTAAGAAAATGGCAATAGGAAAACTCATATTGATACTTATGTTAAAAGTAAATGGATGAGATGTTCCAGCCACAGACATAGACTGGCTAAATGGATAAGAAAAGAAAACCCCATATACATATGTTGTCTACAACAGGGACGCATAGTCAGTGAAAGTGAGGGGATTGACAAAGATACCCTATGCAAATGGAAATCAAAAGAAAAGTGGGATAGAAATACTCATATGAGAAAATAAACTTTAAAATATTGATTGTTACAAGAGACAAGGAAGGAACACCAAAATACATAAGCCAAATGCTAAAAGCCAGGAAAGGGAGAATCAAAAGTAACTTAATAATAGGGGGTAAAATTAACACCTCCTATGCATCAAAAGTTAGATGATCCAGACAGAAAATTAATAGGAAAACACAAGCCTTAAATTAAGCACTCAACAAAATAGACTGAATTTATATCATTAAGACATTCTATCCAAAAGTAGCAGAATGTATTTTCTTTTCAAGTGTACACAGAATATTCTCCAGGTGAGATACCATTTGGGTAACAAATCGAGCTGAGGTAATGGTAATAACAAAAAACAAAACAAAAAAAAAAACAAACCTGAAAGCATATCACACATCTTTCCAACCACAATGTGATGAGAGTAGATGAGAGTAGTACTCTGATCAATAAAATTAAAATACAATAAAGAGAAATTACAATAGGCACCACAGAAATACAAAGAATCATGAGACTACTACTACAGATACATGACAATAAAATAACTAACTTCGAAGAAATGAAAAACGAAATCTTAGAAAGGTATAACCTTCCAAAACTGAAATAGGAAGAAACAAAAAATACAAACATAACAATCACAAATAATGAAATTGAAACTGCGGTTAAAATGTCTTCCAACAAACAGAAGCACAGGACCAGCTGGCTTCACAGGCAAATTCTATCAAAAATTTAGAACAGAGATAACACTCATCCTGCTCAAACTCTTCCAAAAAATTGCAGAGTAAGGACCACACCCAAGCTCACCATCATCCCGATAAAAAAGCCAGTGAAATATATAACAAAGAAAATTACAGGTCATTGTAACTGATGAAAGTTACTAAAAAACAAAACAAAACAAAACAAAAAAAACTCAATGAAATACTACCAAGCCACTTTAATTTAATATAAGCAGTTCAGTTCAGTTGCTCAGTCATGTCCCATTCTCTGTGACCCCATGAATCGCAGCACACCAGACCTCCCTGTCCATCACCAGCTCCCAGAGTTAGCTAAGATTCACATCCATCAAATCAGTGATGTGATCCAGTCATCTCATCCTCTGTCATCCCCTTCTCCTCCTGCCCTCAGTCCCTCCCAGAATCAGAATCTTTTCCAGTGAATCAACTCTTTGCATGAGGTGGCCAAAGTGCTGGAGTTTCAGCCTTAGCATTATTCCTTCCAAAGAAATCCTAGGGCTGATCTCCTTCAGAATGGATTTGTTAGATCTCCTTGCAGTCCAAGGGACTCTCAAGAGTCCTCTCCAACACCACAGTTCAAAAGCATCAATTCTTTGGCGCTGAGCTTTTTTCACATTCCAACACTTACATACACACATGACCACAGGAAAAACCATGGCCTTGACTAGACGGACCTTAGTTGGCAAAGTAATGTCTCTTGCTTTTGAATATACTAAAGAGTAAGCATTTTTTAATTTCATGGCTGCAGTCAACATTTTTAGTGATTTTGGAGCCCCAAAAAGTAAAGTCTGACATTGTGTCCACTGTTTCCCCATCTATTTCTCATGAAGTAATGGGACCAGATGCCATGATCTTCGTTTTCTGAATGTTGAGCTTTAAGCCAACTTTTTCACTCTCCAATTTCACTTTCATTAAGAGGCTTTTTCGTTCCTCTTTACTTTCGGCCATAAGGATGGTGTCATCTGCATATCTGAGGTTATTGATATTTCTCCCAGCAATCTTGATTCCAGCTTGTGCTTCTTCCAGCCCAGCATTTCTCATGATGTACTCTGCATATAAGTTAGATGAGCAGGATGACAATCGACAGCCTTGATGTACTCCTTTTCCTATTTGGAACCAGTCTGTTGTTCCATGTCCAGTTCTAACTGTTGTTTCCCAACTTGCATATAGGTTTCTCAAGAGGCAGGTCAGGTCGTCTAGTATTCCCATCTCTTTCAGAATTTTCAACAGACTATTGTGATCCACACAATCAAAATATTTGGCATAGTCAATAAAGCAGAAATAGATATTTTTATGGAACTCTCTTGCTTTTTCGATAATCCAGTGGATGTTGGAAATTTGATCTCTGGTTCCTGTGCCTTTTCTAAAACCAGGTTGTACATCAGGGAGTTCATGGTTCACATATTACTGAAGCCTGGCTTGGAGAATTTTGAGCATTACTTTACAAGTGTGTGATATGAGTAGAATTGTGTGGTAGTTTGAGCATTCTTAGGCATTGCCTTTCTTTGGGATTGGAATGAAAACTGACTTTTCCAGTCCTGTGGCCACTGCTGAGTTCCAGGTTTGTTGGCATATTGAGTGCAGCACTTTCACAGCATCATCTTTCAGGATTTGAAATAATTCAACTGGAATTCCATCACCTCCACTAGCTTTGTTCATAGTGATGCTTTCTAAGGCCTACTTGACTTCACATTCCAGGATGCCTGACTCCAGGTGAGTGACCACACCATCGTGGTCTTGCAGATCTTTTTTGTAAAGTTCTTCTGTGTAATCTTACTGCCTCTTCTTAATATCTTCTGCTTCTGTTAGTTCCATACCACTTCTCTCCTTTATCGAGCCCATCTTTGCATGAAATATTCCCTTAGTATCTCTAATTTTCTTGAAGAGATCTCTAGTCTTTCCCATTCTGCTGTGTTCCTCTATTTCTTTGCCTTGATCCCTGAGGAAGACTTTCTTATCTTTTCTTGCTATTCTTTGGAACTTTGCATTCAGATGCTTATATGTTTCCTTTTCTCCTTTCCTTTTTACTTCTCTTCTTTTCACTGCTATTCTACACCGTAATCAATTGGTATTCACCCCAGGCATGCAAGAATTCTTCAATATATGCAAATGAATCAATGTGACATATTGTATTAACAAATTGAAGAAGAGAAACTGTATAATCATCATCACAATTGATACAGCAAAAGTTTTGAAAAAATTCAATACCCATTTTTGATGTAAAGTCTTCAGGAAGTGGGCATATCAAGTATCTGCTTCATCATAACATAAAACCATATATGAAAAACCCACAGCATATATCATTCTCAATTGTGAAAAACTCAGAGCGTTTCCTTTAAGATCAGGAAGACAAGGATGTCCACTCTTATCACTATTATTCAGCATAATTTTGGAAGTCCTTGCCATGGCAGTCAGGGAAGAATCAGACATAAAAATAATTAAAATTTGAAAAATGTGAAACTGTCACCCTTTTCAGATGATAAAATGCTATACATAGAAAATCCTAAAGATGCACCTGGAAAACTACTAGAACTCATTAATGAATTTGGTAAAGTTGACAGATAAAAAAAAAAAAATTAGTATCCAGAAATCTCTTGAACTTCTATAAATTAATAATGAAAGATCAGAATGAGATGTTGAAGAAAATCCCAATTAACATGGCAACAAAAATGAATAAAATACCTAGGAATAAACTTACATAATGAGTCAAGATTTATTCATAGGTATAAACTATAAGATACTCAGGCAGCTATAAGATACTGATAAAAGAAACAAAGACAACACAGATGGAGTGATATACAATATTCTTGAAGGGGAAAAAAAAATCAATATTTGGAAAATGAATATACTACCAAAGCAATCTATAGATTTAATGTAGTCTCTCACAGAATTAGAACAAATTAGCTTTGCAATTTGTATGGAAACACAAAAAACCCTGATTGCCAAGCAATATTCAGTAAGGAAAATAGAATCAGAATGATTAATCTCCCTGACTTCAGTTCAGTTCACTTCAGTTCAGTCACTCAGTCATGTCTGACTCTTTGCGACCCCATGAACTGCAGCATGCCAGGCCTCCCTGTCCATCACCAACTCCCAGAGTCCACCCAAAACCATGTCCATTGAGTCGGTGATGCCATACAAACATCTCATCCTCTGTCGTCCCCTTCTTCTGCCTTCAATCTTTCCCAGTATCAGGGTCTTTTCCAAAGAGTCAGCTCTTCGCATCAGGTGGCCAAAGTATTGGAGTTTCAGCTTAAACATCAGTCCTTCCAATGAACACCAAGAACTGATCTCCTTTAGGATGGACTGGTTGGATCTCTTTGCAGTCCAAGGGACTCTCAAGAGTCTTCTCCAACACCATATTTCAAAAGCATCAGTTCTTTGCACTCAGCCTTCTTTATAGTTCAACTCTCACATCCATACATGACCACTGGGAAAACTATAGCCTTGACTAGACGGACCTTTGTTGGCAAAGTAATGTCTCTGTGTTTTAATATGCTGTCCAGGTTAGTAATAACTTTTCTTCCAATGAGTAAGCATCTTTTAATTTCATGGCTGCAGTCACCTTCGGCAGTGATTTTGGAGCCCAGAAAAATAAAGTCAGCTACTGTTTCCACTGTTTCCCCATTTATTTCCCATGAAGTGATGGCACTGGATGTCATGAAATTAGTTTTCTGAATGTTGAGCTTTAAGCCAACCTTTTCACTTTCATCAATAGGCTCTTTAGGTCTTCTTCATTTTCTGCCATAAGAGTGGTATAATCTGCATCTTTGAGGTTATTGACATTTCTCAATATAAAAAAGAACCTGCTGTTTAGCACAGTAAACTCTACTCAGTACCATGTAAGGGAAAATAATCTAAAAGCAAGTGTATATATGTATGTATAATTGATTCATTTCATGTGCACATGAAAATAACACAATGTTTTAAATTATGCTACTGAAGCAATTAAATAAATAATTGAGAAAAAACTTCAAAAATTACTTTTAGCACCCATTGATATATTTGCATTTTTCTCAATTTTTACCATATAAGTGATGGCAAAATAATGCAGTTATAATAAAGCCCTGATGATATCCATTCGACAAATTAAAATGAAATGAATTTGTTGTAATATGTATGTTTTAAAGATTTTTAACTTTTTTGTCAAATTTCCTACCACAAATGCTGTATCATTTGTTTTATCACTATTAATACATGAAAATGCCACTATCCTCTAGTGCAGTTTGTTATAGCATTTAACTATTTAATCCTGAAATATTATATGATTCTTTTCTTTTCTGTTTTTATTTTCAGTATGATTAAATAATTTTAGACCCTTTTTTGGTTACCTGTAAGCTATGTGTGTTTATAGCATATATTTTATTTTTCTATCTTATTTTATAAACATTTTATGACATTTTTTATATGAAAAATAGAGAATTTTAAGTTCCCATACATAGCTAATGTTTACAATTTGTACTCTTTAAATTCAATTTTGCTTGTAAATTTTGAAATATAAAAATTTTTATATATTTAAATTCTTAGAGTTTTACTGTTTTTGGAAATAACTGGTGTGTCAAGTACACATATACTCAAGTCATTTCTGTTTTTATGCAACTTTCATGTTCAATTTTTTATTTTGTAGTAGGTTTTTATTAATTTATTGCCCTTAATATTAGAAATGTTAAAAGTTTAAATTCTACCTTTGTCTTTTGGGGTATTATGAACATTTAATATACTTTTTTATTGGTTATTTATAGTCATTTTTGGTAAACAGCTATGAGTGGAATTGTTAGGTCACAGGCACTATGCTGCATTTTCATAGGTAGTGGTGGGGGTTCTCTGATGGTGTTTTAGTAGGACTCCATGTTTCCACTGCTAGGGCCCTGTTTCAATCCCTGGTCAGAGAACTAAGATTCCTGCATACCGAATGATGTAGCAAAACAAACAAACAAAAAAACAAAAACAAGTAGACTCTCTGTGTAATTATATTTATGGTTGTTTTTCAAATTTTAAAAACTTTCAAATAAAAAATAGAGGCAGTGTTTTTGGAATATGTATAATAGCATTTTGCTTGACATTATGATTTTCATTTTTGTTTCCAAGACAATCCATTCACTATCACAGTAATCCAAGTCCATGTCCCAACCAGTAATGCCAAAGATGCTAAAGTTCAGTGATTCTATGAGGAACTACAAGACCTTCCAGAACACCAAAAAAAAAAAAAAAAAAAAAAAAAAAAAATGGG
>SJYW01056076.1:188475-208644 GCA_006410735.1 Raphicerus campestris | reverse complement strand
TTAAGGACAGAAGAACCCTCACCACTTGGGCAATAGCTACTAGAGTGCAGCAGATAATGGAACTTTTTGGACACACTGGGGAGTAGCCCATTCCAGAGTACCTCAATTGCACTCACTGTTGCTTATCTGTTCACAGGGGCTTCAAGGAAACAAGAAATGAGAGATTGTAAAGGAATTAAGAACTTTTAGCCATATGTCCTTCCAGCCATAGGGGTGAGGACCTCCTGCTGTAACCAGAAGTCTTCTGGAATCTCAGACGGAGCCATGTGGGCTTTCTGCTGAGTTAGTTTTTTTTTTTTTTTTTTTTTTTTTGCTATCTCAGCTTCCAGTACACCAGGCTTCTTGGCACATCCATTGTGCTGGGTTTCCTTTGTGATCAACTTCCATGATGTGCGATTTTGCCAAGTTGGCTTCTGCTGTGCTTGGTCTCTGCCTCACTGGGACCAAGCTGAGGTTGTCTCATCCAAGTTACATCCAGGTCACGGCATGAGATATTTCAGAGGAGTGTGTAATTTCCTCAGTTATGTCTTCCTGCAGCAAAGATTTGAAACGGTGAACCAGTGTTACAGCTCGGTTACAGCTCAGAGTTGTATTTGGCAAGCAAAGGAAAGTACACCCTCAATATGTGAGGGCAGGTTGGCCCCAAAGGAAAGAGGCTCAGTTTTGGCTCCTCTTTTTATATGTTTTGCCTCTTTCCCTTGAGCTTGCGCTATGTAAATTAGGCTAGCCAGGAGGGTTGTTTTTGTTTTCCCTGAAGTTCTCACTCTAGTCCTCGGATTTTCTTTTTTCCATTTTCTTGGGCTTTTTCATTTCTTTGTCTTTTAGTCATCATCATTTCGGACTCCTTTTTCTTATTCTAACTACCTAACAAATTGAAGGCAGGCGGAAAAGGGGATGACAGAGGATGAGATGGTTTGATGACATAACCGACTTGATAGACATGAGTTTGAGTAAGCTCTCGGAGTTGGTGATGGACAAGGAGGCCTGGAGTGCTGCAGTCACTGGAGTTGCAAAGAATAGGGTATGACTGAGAGGCTGAAATGATGATTTTCATTAGAAATACTCCAGAACCTTGAAGCTATACTCAAACAATTACTGTAGTCAATTTTTGATCATTCAGTGAATCAGTTAATGTTTTTTATTAAGATGGAGAAATATTCTGTAAGCTGAACTCTCCAGGATTGTATGAGCCTGTGCCATCTTGTTGGTGGAGTCAGTCTATACACATATTATTTCCTCTGCCATCCTTTGCCACTTCTTCACATATAAGGTTATCTTATCTCTGTGAAATTGGAATATATACTTCCACATCAACAAACAAGGACTTAATAGCTATCAGTAATTTCTGGCCTTCAAAACTCCTAAAGGGAAACAATGCCTGTGACCCAGCAGATGCCGTCACTCCCCACAGTGATTCCTGAAAAGCTCTGAGGAAGTGAGAAATCAGAAAAACAGGATGTTGGCCCCAGATAGCTGAAACGCATATGAAAAGAATGCCTTCAATAATCCCAGACTCATGCATCTTCCCATACATAAAAGTGCTAAATTCCTTGAGATATATGATTTTCCTGAATTAACAATAATTTCTAATATTCAGACTGCCTCTCTGCTTTATTGCAAACTTCTAGAGACCCTGACTCTTTACCTCAACCACACAGCAGTCTCTCAGGGCCACCACTGAATAAAACACTCTAATTTCAGGCTATGACTAATTTTGAGGTCAACACCTCTAATAGTTTTTACTCTAGAGTATTGCTAGAATTCCTAATTGCCACTACTCTCAACCTCATCCTTATTTTCCTACTCACTCCTTTGAAATTTTTTTAATTATTTCTCCATTGTAATAATCCTACATAAACATCCAGTTCAGTTCAGTTCAGTTCATTCTATCAGCCATGTCTGACTCTTTGAAAGCCCATGAACGGCAGCAAGTCAGGCTTTTCTGTCCATCACCAACTCCTAGAGCCTGACCTAACTCATGTCCATTGAGTCAGTGATGCCATCCAACCATCTTATCCTCTGCTACCCCCTTCTCCGCCCACTTTCAATCTTTCCCAACATCAGGATCTTTTCCAAAGAGTTGGTCCTTCACATCAAGTGGCCAAAGTACTGGAATTTCACCTTCAGTATAAGTCCTTTCAATGAATATTTAGGATGGATTTCCTTTAAGATCGACTGGTTGGATCTCCCTTCAGTTCAAGGGACTTTCAAAAATCTTCTCCAATACTACAGTTCAAAAGCATCAATTATTCTGCACTCAACTTTCTTTATAGTCCAACTATCACATCCATACATAACTACTAGAAAAACCATAGCTTTGACAAGATGGACCTTTGTTGGTAAAGTAATGTCTCTGCTTTTTAATATGCTCTATAGTTTGGTCATAGCTTTTCTCCAAAGGAGCAAGCGTCTTTTAATTTCATTGGTGCAGTCACTGTCTTTAGCGATTTTGGTGCCCAAGAAAATAAAGTATCTCACTGTTTCCATTGTTTCCCCATCTCTTTGCCATGAATGAGTGGAAAAAATGCCATGATCTTAGCTTTCTGAATGTTGACTTTTTTAAATTTAAATTTATTTATTTTAATTGGAAGCTATTACTTTACAATATTGTATTGATTTTGCCATACATCAACATGAATCCACCACAGGTGGACACGTGTTCTCCATCCTGAACTCCCTCCCACCTCCCTCCCCATATCATCCCTCTAGGTCATCCCAGTGCACCAGCCCTAAGCATCCTGTATCCTACATCAAACCTGGTTGGTGATTCACTTGTTATATGATATTATACACTTTTCAATGCCATTCTCCCAAATCATCCCACCTTCTCCCTCTCCCATAGAGTCCAAAAGACTGTTGTATACATCTGTGTCTCTTTTGCTCTCTCACATATAACATTATTTTTGCCATCTTTCTAAATTCCATATATATATGTTAGTATACTGTATTGCTGTTTTTCTTTCTGGCTTTTTTCACCCTCTATAATAGGCCCTAGTTTCATCCACTTCATTAGAACTGATTCAAATGTATTATTATTATTATTTTTTTAATGGCTGAGTAATACTCTATTGTGTATATGTACCACAGCTTTCTTATCCATTCATCTGCTGATGGACATCTAGGTTGCTTCTATGTCCTGGCTATTATAAACAGTGCTATGATGAAAATTGGGGTACACATGTCTCTTTCAATTCTGGTTTCCTCAGTATGTATGCCCAGCAGTGGGATTGCTGGGTCTTAAGGCAGTTCTATTTCTAGTTTTTTAAGGAATCTTCACACTGTTCTCCATAGTGGCTGTACTAGTTTGCATTCCCACCAACAGTGAAAGAGGGTTCCCTTTTCTCCACACTCTCTCCAGCATTTATTGCTTGTAGACTTTTGGATCACAGCCATTCTGACTGGTGTGAAAGGGTACCTCACTGTGGTTTTGATTTTCATTTCTCTGATAATGAGTGATGTTGAGCATCTTTTCATGCGTTTGTTAGCCATCTGTATGTCTTCTTTGGAGAAATGTCCGTTTAGTTCTTTGGCCCATTTTTTGATTGGGTTGTTTATTTTTCCAAAATGAGCTGCAGGAGCTGCTTGTATATTTTTGAGATTAGTTGTTTGTCAGCTGCTTCATTTGCTATTATTTTCTCCCATTCTGAAGGCTGTCTTTTCACCTTGCTTATAGTTTCCTTTTGAAAAAAATAGAAAGAGAAACTAAGGAAACAATTCTGTTTACCATTGCAACAAAAAGAATAAAATACTTAGGAATATATCTACCTAAGGAAACTAAACAGCAATCCACTCCAGTACTATTGCCTGGAAAATCCCATGGACAGATGAACCTGATAAGTTACAGTCCATGGGGTCGCAAAGAGTCAGACATGACTGAGCAACTTCACTCACTCAAAGAAACTAAAGACCTAGAAAACTATAAAACACTGGTGAAAGAAATCAAAGAAGACACTAATAGATGGAGAAAAATACCATGTTCATGGATTGAAAGAATCAATGTAGTGAAAATGAGTGTACTACCCAAAGCAATCTATAGATTCAATGCAATCCCTATCAAGCTACCAACGGTATTTTTCACAAAGCTAGAACAAATAATTTCACAATTTGTATGGAACATCCAGAAACCTCGAATAGCCAAATCAATCTTGAGAAAGAAGAATGAAACTGGAGAAATGAACCTGCCTGACTTCAGGCTCTGCTACAAAGCCACAGTCATCAAGATAGTATGTTACTGGCACAAAGACAGAAATAGCAATCAATGGAACAAAATAGAAAACTCAGAGATAAACCCACGCACCTATGGACACTTTATCTTTGACAAAGGAGGCAAGAATATACAATGGATTAAAGATAATATCTTTAACAAATGGTAATGGGAAAACTGGTCAACCACTTGTAAAAGANCCCATAGAGTCCAAAAGACTGTTGTATACATCTGTGTCTCTTTTGCTCTCTCACATATAACATTATTTTTGCCATCTTTCTAAATTCCATATATATATGTTAGTATACTGTATTGCTGTTTTTCTTTCTGGCTTTTTTCACCCTCTATAATAGGCCCTAGTTTCATCCACTTCATTAGAACTGATTCAAATGTATTATTATTATTATTTTTTTAATGGCTGAGTAATACTCTATTGTGTATATGTACCACAGCTTTCTTATCCATTCATCTGCTGATGGACATCTAGGTTGCTTCTATGTCCTGGCTATTATAAACAGTGCTATGATGAAAATTGGGGTACACATGTCTCTTTCAATTCTGGTTTCCTCAGTATGTATGCCCAGCAGTGGGATTGCTGGGTCTTAAGGCAGTTCTATTTCTAGTTTTTTAAGGAATCTTCACACTGTTCTCCATAGTGGCTGTACTAGTTTGCATTCCCACCAACAGTGAAAGAGGGTTCCCTTTTCTCCACACTCTCTCCAGCATTTATTGCTTGTAGACTTTTGGATCACAGCCATTCTGACTGGTGTGAAAGGGTACCTCACTGTGGTTTTGATTTTCATTTCTCTGATAATGAGTGATGTTGAGCATCTTTTCATGCGTTTGTTAGCCATCTGTATGTCTTCTTTGGAGAAATGTCCGTTTAGTTCTTTGGCCCATTTTTTGATTGGGTTGTTTATTTTTCCAAAATGAGCTGCAGGAGCTGCTTGTATATTTTTGAGATTAGTTGTTTGTCAGCTGCTTCATTTGCTATTATTTTCTCCCATTCTGAAGGCTGTCTTTTCACCTTGCTTATAGTTTCCTTTTGAAAAAAATAGAAAGAGAAACTAAGGAAACAATTCTGTTTACCATTGCAACAAAAAGAATAAAATACTTAGGAATATATCTACCTAAGGAAACTAAACAGCAATCCACTCCAGTACTATTGCCTGGAAAATCCCATGGACAGATGAACCTGATAAGTTACAGTCCATGGGGTCGCAAAGAGTCAGACATGACTGAGCAACTTCACTCACTCAAAGAAACTAAAGACCTAGAAAACTATAAAACACTGGTGAAAGAAATCAAAGAAGACACTAATAGATGGAGAAAAATACCATGTTCATGGATTGAAAGAATCAATGTAGTGAAAATGAGTGTACTACCCAAAGCAATCTATAGATTCAATGCAATCCCTATCAAGCTACCAACGGTATTTTTCACAAAGCTAGAACAAATAATTTCACAATTTGTATGGAACATCCAGAAACCTCGAATAGCCAAATCAATCTTGAGAAAGAAGAATGAAACTGGAGAAATGAACCTGCCTGACTTCAGGCTCTGCTACAAAGCCACAGTCATCAAGATAGTATGTTACTGGCACAAAGACAGAAATAGCAATCAATGGAACAAAATAGAAAACTCAGAGATAAACCCACGCACCTATGGACACTTTATCTTTGACAAAGGAGGCAAGAATATACAATGGATTAAAGATAATATCTTTAACAAATGGTAATGGGAAAACTGGTCAACCACTTGTAAAAGACTGAAACTAGAATACTTTTTAACACCATACACAAAAATAAGCTCAAAATGACACTGGATGCTTGGGGCTGGTGCACTGAAACAACCCAGAGGGATGACATGGAGAGGGAGAAAGGAGGGGGGTTCAGGATGGGGAACACGTGTATACCTGTGGCAGATTCATGTTGATGTATGGCAAAACCAATATAACATTGTAAAGTAATTAACCTCCAATTAAAATAAATAAATTTATATTTAAAAATAAATAAATAATCTCAAAGTGGATTAAAGATCTAAACGTAAGACCAGAAACTATAAAACTCCTAGAGGAGAACATAGGCAAAACATTATCTGACATATCTCAGCAGTATCCTCTATGGCCCACTTCCCACAATATTGGAAATAGAAGCAAAAATAACCAAATGGGACCTCATTAAAATTAAAAGCCTTGGCAAATAAATGAATGTTGACTTTTAAGCCAACTTTTTCACTCCCGTCTTTCATTTTCATCCACAGACTTTTTAGTTTTTCTTTGCTTTCTGCTATAAGGGTGGTTTCATCTGCATATCTGAAGTTATTGATATTTCTCCCCACAGCCTTGATTCCAGCTTTTACTTCATGTAGTCTGGTATTTCACATGATATATTCTGCATTTAAGTTAAATAAGCGAGGTGACAATATACAGCTTTCACATACTCCTTTCCCGATTTGAAACTAGTCTGTTGTTCCATGCCCAGTTTTAACTGTAGCTTCCTGACCTGCATACAGATTTCTCAGGAGGCAGGTCAGGTGGTCTGGTATTCCCATCTCTTAAAGAATTTTCTATAGTTTGTTGTGATCCACTCTGTCAGAGGCTTGGCATAGTCAATAAATCAAAAGTAGAGTTTTTTTCTGGAACTCTCTTACTTTTTCAATGATCCAGCAGATGTTGGCAATTTCACCTCTGGTTCCTCTGCCTTTTCTATATCCAACTTGAACATCTGGAGGTTCATGGTTTACAGCCTGGCTTGGATAATTTTGAGCATTACTCTGCTAGCAAGTGAGATGGGTGCAATTGTGCAGTAGTTTGAACATTGTTTGCCATTCCCTTTCTTTGGGATCAGAATGAAAACTGACATTTTCCAGTCCTGTGTCACTGCTGAGTTTTCCAGATTGCCTGACATATTTAGTGCAGCACTTTCACAACATCATCTTTTAGGATCTAAAATAGCTCCACTGGAATTCCATCACCTCCACTAGCTTTGTTTGTAGTAATGCTTCTTAAGGCCCATTTGACTTCACATTCTAGTATGTCTTTCTCTAGATGAGTGATCACACCAAGATAGTTATCTGCATCATAATGATCTTTGTTGTATAGTTCTGTGTATTCTTGCCACCTCTTAATATCTTCTGCTTCTATTAGATCCATACCATTTATGTCTTTTATTATGCTCATCTTTGCATTTTGTGAAACATAAGCATACTTTCACAAAATATTCTGCACCACTTCATTCATTTTCTCTATGTTAAACTTAATTCTATTTAAGAATACTTTCATTGTTTGTGATGTTTTCTGACTAAACACTTCTCATTATTGTAAACAGAGTGATCCTAGAGCCAAGATAAATATTTGCTGTTTTTCTATTCAGTCTTTCAAATGACTACTGTTCAATTCTTTTTAAAATTTTATTTGAAGTTCATGCTCTCTTATTGTTGAGCTCTCTCTTTTTTGAACTTATAATTAGTGCCATCTCATGATCCTGCCACCTTTTCTTGTTCCATTTATTTCACATTATTTCATGTTCAACCAGCGGATTATCTCTTTCTCAATGTCACTTTTGAAAATAACAGGGACATAATTTTTTTTTTCCTTCTGAGGTGTTGATGTGATAATTCTTAAGTTTGGATTACTCAAATATCTAGCTTTCCATTGTAATATTCTAACTTCTGAGAGGCTCCATTAAAAATATGTAAATAAAAACTTTGGGACTATTAAAATTTATGATCTGTAAGTTCAATATACGATGATGTTACTTTCACCTGTTCTGGACAAATATACTTCTTCACACTGTAGCATCTTCAGTTTCTACTGATTTATTTATTTTTTAAGCATTAAGCTAGCAAGTACCCTTTGTGTATAATTAAAATTGAAAATTCAGGCTATTAAACATTATTTCACCTTACTGTTTTATAATTGCCAGGTTATTTACAATCACTGATTGCTCCATTATCTGTCTGGGTCTTGGTAGATACTTTCAAGGAGATTTTACCTGAGCTCTTGATTCATTAAGTTGCTTTCTCTCACTTTTTTATTCTTCCATTTTTCCTACTTGTAGCATTTTACAGAAAAAGAACTATAAAATTGGGAAAATCTGATCATATATCAGGCTACTGGTGGCCAGGTCAAAAACCCTCCCCTTGAGGGGGAAAAAAAAAAAACAGAGAAGAGACAGGAAAAAAAAAAGGGGGGGGCATTCTCTCTACACTGAAATTAAGTGAATGCATCCTGGGAAAGCACAGGAATCTCTAGATAGATCATCCTCGAAAAAGCAAATCTACTTCAAGGAGAGGAAGACAATGTCTTTATAACTAGTAGTAATAAACTTATATATGCAGGTGGCACCACCATTATGACAGAAAGTGAAGAGGAACTAAAAATCCTCTTGATGAAAGGTAAAGAAGAACGTGAAAAAGTTGGCTTAAAGCTCAACATTCAGAAAATTAAAATTATAGCATCTGGTCACTTCATGGGAAATAGATGGGGAAACAGTGGAAACAGTGTCAGACTTTGCTTTTGGAGCTCCAAAATCACTGCAGATGGTGATTGCAACCATGAAAGTAAAAGACACTTACTCCTTGAAAGGAAAGTTATGACCAACCTAGATTGCATATTGAAAAGCATAGATATTACCTTGCCAACAAATATCCATCTAGTCAAGGCTATGGTTTTTCCAGTGGTCGTGTATGGATGTGACAGTTGGACTGTGAAGAAAGCTGAGCACTGAGAATTTATGCTTTTGAACTGTGGTATTGCAGAAGACTCTTGAGAATCCCTTGGACTGCAAGGAGATAGGAGATCAGTCCTGGGTGTTCATTGAAAGGACTGATGCTAAAGCTGAAACTCCAGTACTTTGGCCACCTCATGCGAAGAGTTGACTCATTGGAAAAGACACTGATGCTGGGAGGGATTGGCGGCAGGAGGAGGAGGGGACGGCAGAGGATGAGATGGCTGGATGACATTGTCCACTCGATGGACATGAGTCTGAGTAAACTCCGGGAGTTGGTGATGGACAGGGAGGCCTGGCATGCTGCTATTCATGGAGTTGCAAAGAGTCGGACACGACTGACTGACTGAATTGAACTGAACTGAGTAGTACTCTGGACCAGGGAGGGACATAGGTCTGAAACATTAGTATTCTGGAATTTTTCCCTACGTAATTATCTTTAGCTGAAAGTACCTTGCTCAGAAAACCTGAACCAAGCAGAATGTGAGTCAAGTATGGAAAACCATGTCTTTGGCAAATAGTTTCAATCCTCTGACAGATAGTTTCTAGTTTGTACACTCCTTTATAACATCATCCTGTATAAAAACTTATACATTATTGAGTAACTCAATCAAGTTTCCTTAGAGTTTCCTTTGATGTCAAAGCAGTCTTACCACAGCTATATAATAAAACTTACTCATTTTCCTTTGTAATAGTTTCACTTGTTTGTTAACTTATCCATTTATGCATTTTAACTTTTTAATGTTTATTTTATCTAAAATTAGTTTTCGTGTCAAGGCAATATTCCAAGTGGGTGATTTATTTTGTTGCTAATGAATCTGAGGTTCTTTCTTCATTGCTAAAGATCTGAAAACAGAGCTGAGAGGTAAAGGAATTAAAATGATAAAAGTTCATTTAAGCAAGCATACATTCTCCCAGGGACGGCCGTTGGGCAGGTGAGGAGCTGTAACCCTGGGCCTCTTTTGCAAGCCAGTTATGAGGAGCATGAAAGTGAAGGGGCACAATATTAAGGTTGGGGGCTGACTTCCCTGATTTTTCATTCTAGTTGATTTCCCTGAAGGAAGGAGGGATTTCTGTCCACATTAGCTTAGAATAGAAGTGTCATGGCATTTGTGCATGATGCATACTTCTTATCTGTAAGGCTAATCCTATTGTAATGAGAGCACAATGAGCAAAATGTTACATTCATATGCATTTCCCTAATTTTTTTGTCTGATACTGGGACCCTTATCACCCAAAATATGTGATTTCCTATCAGCCTCCATGTTCCTGCTTTCCCTTGTCTGTCTGTGTGTGTTTGTGTGTTTGCTCAGTCCCTCAGTCACGTCCAAGTCTTTGGGACCCCATGGACTATAGCACATCAGGCTCCTCTGTTCATGGAATTTTACAGGTAAGATTACTAGAGTCAGTTGCCATTTCTTTCTCCTGGGATCTTACTGCCCATAAATTGAACCTATATCCCTGTGTCTCCTACATTTCAGGTGAATTCTTTGCCACTACACCTGTGAAGCCCCCTTTCTGACTATAGACCCCTGCTGTTTACTAGATGCATGATTTCCTTCCACTTGGCCCCTGCCCCAACATCTCATATCTAACTACCTGCCTGCTGTTAACAATTGTGTCATTGTCATTATGTTTATTTGAATATTATTTTTTCACTAGTTGAAATTCTGTAAGTCTCAAAGAATAACTATATATATAAACAGACATACCCATGCATACTTCTAATTGTAAATTTTATTTTCTACTTCACTAATCATCTGACTACCTTTTAGAATGGCTTTACCATTTAATATATTTAATATTTTGTTGTTCCTGTCCAGTCGCCCAGTTATGTCATATCCAGCTCTTTGTGATTCCATATACTGCAGAAAGCCACAATTCCCTGTCCCTCACCATCTCCTGGAGTTTGCCCAAGTTCATGTCCATTGCATCTATGATGCCATCTAGCCATCTCATCTTCTGACACCCTCTTCTCCTTATCAGTAATATTTAGTAGTATTTAAATTGTTTTGTTGAAATATTGAGAAAATAGATTCTATCTGCACAAAGTGTTTGTGTAGGTCAAGTGTCTGCCTCCAATGCGGGAGACCAGAGTTCGATCCCTGGGTCAGGAAGATCCCCCGGAGAAGGAAATGGCAATCCACTCCAGTATTCTTGCCTGGAGAATCTCATGGACAGAGAAGCCTAATAGGTTACAGTCCACGGGGTCGCAAAGAGTCAGACACGACTGAGCAACTTCACTTCACCTCACCTCACCTAACAAAAATATATATATATCTTTACAAACAGAATATAATACTTGAAAAGTCAGTAAGAATTGGATTTAGCACATAAATGGAAAGATTTGCTATCGATCTCTGGAGGCCTCAGCCTACAATAGCTTGGAGCAGGTCTTGGGTTCCCAACCAGATGTTGTAGCTGATTTGCAGTGGTGAAAACACCAAATCCTAGCCACAAGATCAGTGATCAGTGCCAATGGCCCTGGTCCTTCAGATTTGTGGAAAAGAATCACCACAAAGATGGAAAATAGTGAAGCAAGAAAAGTATTAAGAGGAAAAGAGTATAGTACATGTGGATAGGCACATGGGCAAACTCAGAGGGACATTCCCAGAGTGTATCCATGTGGCACTTTATTTTATTTTATTTTTCTTTTTTAGGACTTTTTAGTTTTTTAATTGTGGTTAAAAAATACATAAAATTTACCATTTTCAAGTGTATGATTCAGTGGCATTAAGCGCATTTATGATTTTACATAATCATCATCATCATAAAAAATTTTTAAAAAGGCAAAGCAGAAGTAAATAGAGACAGGGCCTAACTGGTGGTAATCTAGGATCTAGCATTAAAGTGACAGAAAAGTTAAATCACTGAATTCTCAGAAGCCAAGTTTATTTCCCTCACTGTATCTTTAACCTCCAGGCCTAAGACCACATCCAAGCTAAAGAACTGTGGGCCGTTTCCTGTACTCTGGTCAAAAGTATAGGCCCTTGGTAGGGAGGGCCCAGTTCTCCCTTTTCAGGAGAGCTGTTTTCTAACAGTAAAACCACCAACTTCTGGAGGGCAGCCAGGTGTTCTTGGGCATGCCAGTGTGTCAGGGTGTGTGGGCAGTGTGTTGTAGAGAAAACCAACAGGCTTGGAATTCAGAAATCTGGAGTCTTGTCTCTCATTCTTCTTCCAGCTCTATGGCTCTATGGTTTTACACTTGGACTTCAGTTCTTTGCTTTATGAAATAAGGGCTTTCATATCCCGGATGCCTCTTTCAGTTTTAATACCCTTATTCAGAATATGAATACCATGTTTCTTCTTGATTCCAGAGTCTCCTGTAGACTTGTGGTCTTACTGAAGGCTCTCTTGAAACTGATATGTGACGTAGCAAGGGATTCAAGCCTCACACCTGAGAGTGTTAAGAGTGCCTTGTTAGAAGAGGCCACTGACTGCCTGATTCTCCTGGACCACTGTGCTTCGGAAGGGGTGAAGGTAAGGTGCAGTCCACCGCTTGGTTTCGGTGAGGCCTCGACATCCTCAGGGAATTTCTGTGATGGTTTCCTGCCTGACCAAGGCTGTAATTGGACATGGAAGGTTCTAGTCTCTACCTCTGACTTTTAGCCTTCAACAGAGTTTGATCAATACCTTATTCTCCCTTTAAAGCTATTCAGAACTTTTTAGATGAAAAGGCAAGAGGATCAGTGGATGCTTCTGGAGCTAGGAGAGAATGGGCAAAAGGATCATGATTAAGAGTTCGCAAAATGGAAATTCTTTTCTAGTGGTCCGAATGAAGAGAAAAAGTAAAAATAATGGTTTATAATCCACCAAGGAATAATTTATGTAGAGTAAGTAATTCAGGTAACAGAGATGTTTCCAGATTTTCAGAGGCAACGATGTTTTCCACATACTTTATTTATCCATGTGGGAATTCTTCCTTTGGTCTTGTATTCCAGAGAAGTTTACTTTTCCAAGACATTGCATATAACACCTGTGTGTCCATGTATACATAATTTATAACTCATTGTCTCAAAATCTTCAATTTAAAGTTATAGGCAGCGTGAAAAGAAATTAACATCCTAAAAATATTGAGGAATACTATATTCGTCTTGGCTTTTTAACCTCAAGCAGTTTTCAAGCCCTAGATCTAATCTGCTTCATGCTGGCTGGTAGAGAGCCGCTGCTTCGTGAGCCAGTAGGACAGTTCCAGTTCCCAGCGTTATACCAGTTCCGTGAACTGCCCTAGTGTCATCAATTCTTTGCTTCTTTGAGTCTGATACCAAGAAAGAACCACTAAGGTGAAGTAACAATCCAAAAAAAAAAAAAAAAAAGCCTGTTTGGTTTCATATCTCAGGGTTTCCTGGCTAAAATCTCCCACAGCTGTGAAGACAGTCAGGTGGGGAACTGCATCCGAAGAGTGCAACAGCTTTCTGAAGGCGCTGCCTGAGACACAACTTAAGACTTGTGTTACTTTCCTGAACAGGAAAGCAATGTCTTTCTCTTCCAGTTGTTTTCAGTGGAATTATTTCAGGCAAAAGATATATTTATACTAAACATTATAACTTAAACCTTCTCTTTCCTTCTTTTTAACTCCCACAGAAGTAGGGAAAGGAGAATATGAACAAATGGAATCTGGACATTTCTAAATAAAAGGGTGGGGGAGGCATGCAAGGGGGAGGATGCCAAGGAAACAGGGGTGAGTGGGTAACACTTAAATTTAGAAATATTTATACCCACATACTCATCCCTTATGCTTCTTGGGCTCAAGCTGTTACTTCAGCACATGTCATGTAACCATGCTATTAAAATATTCAAATTTAGGCTTTTCTCCACTCCCTCCTTGCCCTACAGAACTAGCATAAATATTAAAAACACAAACATTGTGTAAAAAACAAGATGAAGAGCAAAACCCAGAAGTGTTACGTGTTTAAGATGTAAAAAAGGAAGATGTTCAGTCCTATTTACAAATGTCTGAAGGGAAGTCACGTGGTTCTGGCCTTGGCCATGGGCTCTGTCTCTTGCTTGTACTCTATCTCTATGTAGAGTCTTTTCCTCCTCAAAGGCCCTTTCAGAGGTGTTTTGCCTTTGTGTTTGGCATCAAGGGTTTTTTCTTCTTCTTCACTGGAGGATTTATCATCCTGATCTTCATCACTGCTGGCGTCCAGTTTATCCATATCCTCAAAATCACTTATGTCACTCTCATCCACTTCATCATCTTCCACAAACTTTCTTTTGCCCACATCTTCTTCATCTTCTTCATCATCTTTTTCCTCAGCATCTGAAGAGTCACTCTCTGCCTCCTGCTGTTCTAGGGCCTTGTTGAAGGCGTGGATGGGGAAGTTGCAGATGTCACTGTACGTATCCTGTTTCAGTCTCTCCAGCAACACTTTTTCGATGGCATTGTCCAGCTGAGCAGCTATTAATGCCTTTTCCTCTCTTCATTTTTCCCTCCGCTCCACCTTCTTACACAAAGGAACAAGTTTCCTCTGTCGGTTAAGTGTAAGTTTTCGAATTCGAATCAGGTACTGGGTGATCTTGGTGAATCTCTGCTTACATTTGTGTCGAATGAAATGGGGCCAATAAATTAGGTTTTCATCTGTTTGCTCCAGTGCTTTTTCATAGTTTTTATGAAGCTGGACCCATTCCCAGAGATGCCTGGGGAAAGCTGCTCACTCTATAACCTTCATATACAAGTAGCATTGTCCTTTCTCTTCTTTGATAGTGGCACACTGACTGTTTGCCAGGGGACAGGATGACCGATTACACAGTCCAGTCAGGCTATATTCATTTATGCAGAAACTCTGAGTCTTGGTTCTTATTTTGAAGGAACAAAATTGCTTGTTTCCTAGTGTATCCCAGATAACATCATCCAACTGCATCTCGTCAGTAGTTCACCAGGTAGAGCTGGGTCCATTAAGGGGAGCAGCCATGCTGCTTCCAAATAATCACTTCCGCGAAGCCCATGTGGCACTTTAAATCACTTATTTGAGGCATTTCTTCCAGTTTTCCTCTGGTCAGTCATTTTAATTTGCCTGGTTCACAGTTTGTAATTGCTGTATCTCAGGAAGCTTCAGGTCTACTCACTCACCTCGTAGCCAAGATGAATCCTACCTCAGAGGAGTCTGCATAGAGCATCCTTTGATGTTGCTCCCCCTTTGGCCTGCAAGGAGTCTTTTCTGCACGTGTGTGGTTGAGAAAGTCTCCAGACTTTGGAATGAGAGATATTTGGTCTGAGCAGGGCCTAGCCTCCTCCCTTGATTTTCCTCCTACTCTTGTATTAAACTTTTAGTAAAGAGAGAATGGATCTCCAATTTCTTTACTCTGAGAGGGGGCATCAGACTCCTACCTGCTTATATTAGGCAAAAAATGCCTTTTTCTATCAAGTAGAAAAAAAAAAAGTAGGCAAAAGTTCTAAGTTTTCAGCTTGTTTGGATTTTGAAGACTTCTCTGCTGATGGATTCTGCATTACATGAGGTTCAACTTTATTTTCCCTACTCTTCTAAATTCTGATTTCTAAAGTGTTCCAGTAAATTATTTTTATGCATTGTCACTTTTGATCATTATTTTATTTTTACTGCTGATTTAGTTTTATGGCATTTACATTTTTTCATTAACTCTTTTAAAGTTTTATACTGATGTTCAAAACAATGATATCACTTAGTTTTGCCTACCTAGTACCCCTCTTCTTGTAATGACACTTAAATTTTCCTTTGGGAAACTACCCTTTTTTCCTTTCTTAAAGTTTTAACTTAATGATCAAACAATGTTTCCTACTTTTTTCAGTCTAAACAATAAATGTTTCTTATAGGAATTGATTCTGGTTAGAATAATGCAATTAAAAGATTGTCCATTAATGACAACATCCCAGAAACTATACTAGTTCTCATTATTTCTGAGACAGAATTTTGTAGTTTTTTTTTTTTTTCTTCTTCTTCTTCTTTTTCCTTTCATTGTGTGAATTACCCTATAGGTTTGTTGAATTTATTTTATTGTAGCCATTACCCAATGGCAACTAGTGTTGTCTGCAATCATTGTAGTCTTTCCTAATGACAATGAAGAACAGTATAGAATGAACTAAACCAAAGTGATGGAAACAGGTTTTAAATTGCTCTTGCGTTGAGATGGGACAAAATGCAGGGGCAATCTCACTGATTTTTGCAGATATAAAAGTAACAATCCATGATAGCTAATTAAGTTACCACCTATGGTCCTACAGATGTCTGCCTATTAATAGGGATAACCGTTGTATGACTGAACAACCAAATACTTAGAGTGATGTGAAGAGAATGAAAAATTATGCCATCATGAGGGAAAAAGATAGTTTGATGATTAAATAAGAGAAGAGAATAATCAGATCTTTAAATACCCACTCTAACCATAGAAACTTTAAATCATTGTGATAAAAGAATATTATACTTTTTGTAGCTTAGGATAGAAGTCATTGAAAGGAAAAGTCAGTACAAGGTTTTTTGATTTAACAACTTAGGTTATCAATTGAATTAAAATTCCTTTAAATATTTGGACATGAAATTTAAAGAAATGCAAATAATTAAAATGAAAATATATGTGCATATTCAGGAAATACAGTAATGAATTCATATTCAAGGAATAGCCTGAACTCATGAGTTCATTTCCAAGTAATTCCTATACCACTTTGCTCTTATTATCATCCCTGCAATGTTCCTTGGGCTGGGTGGGAGTATGGCAGGAAAAATATAAAGGTATGATTCAATGGCATCGCAACATTTGCTAGTGCATAATTGTTTTTCTTTTATTTTTAAGAACTGAATTCACAGACCTACTAGGACAAGGAAGGGAGTGTTGAACTAACTCCTTTCTTTGATTTTCATCTTCTGGGTTAATGTTCTGACCTGTTGATTCTCTTGTGGTAGTAGTTTGTAGGACAAGTGATGATAGCTATTTCCATCTTCTTCTCATCTATTGGTAATATTAATATTTACAGCTCCACCTGACATTGATCACTTTTCAGTTCCATCTGTGCTACTGACCTATTGCACAAATATTGGCAGTATAGTGAGCATGTATTTGCTGGGTTTTGTGAGAATTCTTCAAACACTCCTTGGTGTGAGAGGTGCAGGTAAGCTCTAGCTCTGCCCCCAAAGCAGCCCCAAAGTGTGATCCACCTCATGCCACAACATTTTAGCTGTAGTGCTTTCCCCTCCCATGGATGACCCCTCTAAAGAACAGAAAAAGCATTTTGAGATCTGGATGCCTCCCACAGACTTCTCATTCCATATGAACTCATGACATTTTACTATGTCAAACAGCAAAAATATTGTTTGCTGCTATACGTAAACTTTTCTTCTTTATTCTCTATAACTTCTGATGTTTATGTGGCTTAGAGATATTAATATAAGAGACAATTTATAAACTGTAAATTGAGGGGAGAAAGAGATTCTGATTCCCTGACAAGGTACTTTTCTCTTTCTCTAATTATGTTTATACAGATAAGGGAGTGATGGAAGATGGGAAAGAATTTAGTTTCTCCTTGAATGCTGTTTTTTGTAAATCCTCAACTGCATTTGCTGATAGCCTTTCAAATTAGAAAATGAAGCGTATCCTGCTTTCCTTTTTTTCTAGCTATGAGCTAACTACACTCTTGTTCCACATTACCCTTTAGCAAGAAAAATTGGGAAGAGTTACAAAGTAAGATGCCTCCATGGATCACTACCTTGTCCTGGCAAAGGGGCTTGCATAACTCAAAGAAGCTATGAGCTGTGTCATGCAAGGCCACTCAAGATGGACAGGTCGTAGCAGAGAGTTCTGACAAAATGTGATCCACAGGAGGAGGGATGGCAAACCACCCCAGTGTACTTGCCATGATAACCTCATGAAATTTGTAAAAGGCCAAAAAGAAGATGTCCCAATATGAGACTGGGGAAGAGCAGAAGAGAACTACCAATAGCCCCAGAATGAATGAAGTGGGTGGGCCAAAGCAGATAGGATGCACAGTTGTGGATGTGTCTGGTGATGAAAGTAAAATCTGATGCTGCTAAGTACAGTATTGCATAGGAAATTCGAATGTTAGGTCCATGAATCAAGGAAAATTTGATATAGTCATGCAGGAGATAGTAAGAACAAATATCGACATCCTAGGAATCAAGAAACTAAAACAGACGAGAATGGGATAATTTAATTCAGATGATCTAGTCTTTCCAGTGGTCAGATTCGGTTGTGAGAGCTGGACTGGAAAGAAGGCAGAACACCAAAGAATTGATGGCCTCAAACTGTGTTGTTGGTGAAGACTCCTGAATGTTCCTTGGACAGCAAAGAGATCAAATCAATCAATCTTAAGGGAGATCAACCCTGGATAGTCCCTGGAAGGACTGATGATGAATCTGAAACTCCAGTATTTTGGTCATCTGATGCAAAAAGATGACTCATTGTAAAAATCCCTGATGCTCAGAAAGATTGAAGGCAGAAGAAGAAGAGGGCATCAGAAAATGAGATGGCTGATGTCCATCAGTGATGGACAGCATCACTGATGCAATGGACATGAACTTGAGCAAACTCTGGGAGATAGTGAGGGACATGGAGGCCTGGGGTGCTGCAGTCCATGAGGCCACAAAGATTTGGACACAACTGGATGACTGAACAACAACAATCACTGCCACAAATTAAGAAAAAAATGTATATCTCGAGTTTTGTGTTTTTTTTTTTACAAGTGAACACTTTCACAACCAAATTGCAAAAATAAACAAAATCTAAATAACTGTTTGAAGCAAAATGCAGAGTTAAAATGGAGAAGAATGAGGTTTCACTTATAAAATGTAGCAGAAAATTATTAATGTATTTTGTTGACTACAGGCTTCCCAGGTGGTGCTAATGACAAAGAACCCGCCTGCCAATTCAGGAGATGTAAGAAATGCTGGTTCAATCCCTGGCTCAGGAAGAGTTTCTGGAAAAGGAAATGGTAACCCACTTCAGTTTTATTGCCTGGAGAATTCCCATGGATAGAAAAGACTAGTGGGCTACAGTCCATAGGGTCACAAAGAGTCAGACACGACTGAAGTGACTTAACATATTTTATTGACTAAAGAAGCAAAGTAATGTTAGATTAACCTGAATATACCTGTATTGGTATATTGTCTAGAAATCTTGTGGTTCTTTATTTAATTAACGTTGATTATAAAAAATACCAAAATAGTGATTCAATATTTTTTATAACTTTATGGAAAAGTTTTATAAAACATTGGTGTTTTCCCCTGTGTTGTTAAATATGTATTTGTTACATATTTACTTTAAGGATATTAGCTTATACTTCTTAATCCCTTAGTCCTATCTTGCTATTCCCCCATCTCTCTTACCACTTGTAATCATTAGTAGTTCTCTGGATCTGTGAGTATGTTTCTGTTTTATTATATATATATACATTAGATTACATATATAAGTGATAACATAGAGTATTAATCTTTGTCTGACTTATTTCACAAAACATAATACTCTCTGGGATGTTGCAACACCATTCATGTTGTTGTAAATGGCAGNATCTGTGAGTATGTTTCTGTTTTATTATATATATATACATTAGATTACATATATAAGTGATAACATAGAGTATTAATCTTTGTCTGACTTATTTCACAAAACATAATACTCTCTGGGATGTTGCAACACCATTCATGTTGTTGTAAATGGCAGAATTTCATTCACTTGAAAGAGTGATATTCCTTTGTGTGTGTGTATATATGCATATGATATTATATATAATTTTCTTTATCCATTCATCCATTGATAAAAACTTAGTTTGCCTCCATTTGCTATCGTAAATAATACTTCAGTGAACATACTGCTGCATATATCTCNTCCTTCCAAAGAACACCCAGGACTGATCTCCTTTAGGATGGACTGGTTGGATCTCCTTGCAGTCCAAGGGACTCTCAAAAGTATTCTCCAACAACACAATTCAAAAGCATCAATTCTTTGGCACTCAGCTTTCTTCACCATTCAACTCTCACATCCATACATAACTACTGGAAAAACCACAGTCTTGACTAGACGGACCTTTGTTGGCAAAGTGCCTACTCTGCTTTTGAATATGCTATATAGGTTGGCCTTCCAAGGAGTAAACATATTTTGATTTCATGGCTGAAATCACCATCTTCAGTGATTTGGGAGCTTCAGAAAATGAAGTCTGCCACTGTTTCCACTGATTCCCCATCTATTTCCCATGAAGTGATGGGACCGGATGCCATGATATTCGTTTTCTGAATGTTGAGCTTTAAGCCA
>SJYW01056076.1:145827-178163 GCA_006410735.1 Raphicerus campestris | reverse complement strand
CATTCTGACTGGTGTGAAATAAGGTCTCATTGGGAATTCAGTTAGTATTTCCCTGTTGATTCAAGATGTTGAGTATAACTTAATGTGTCTTTTGGCCATCTGTGTATTTTCTTTGGGAAAAAAAAAGTCTAGGTTTTCTGCACATTTTTAAAAAAGTTATTTCAGTGACATTGAGTTATATGAGTGGTTTATAGATTTTGAATGTTAAGAATCTGTCAGTCATTGGCTTTCCTTTTGACTCAGATAGTAAGAATTTGCCTGCAATGCAGGAATACCAGTTTCAATCCCTGAGTCAGAAAGATAATCTCAGAGAAAGGAATGTCTACCCACATGAGGATTCTTGCCTGGAGAATTCTATGGACAGAGAAGCCTGGTTGGATATATTATTTTCAGGTATTTTCTGTCATTCATTAGGTTGTGTTTTCATTCCCTAATGGTTTCCTTCATTTTGAAAAGTCTTTAAGTTTAATTTTGCCTTGTATGATTATTTTTGGTTTTGTGTCATTTGCCTAAAGAGACAGAGCTATATGTGTGTGTGTGTGAGTGTGTGTGTGTGTGTGTGTGTGTATATACACATACATATATGCAGCTTATGTCAAAGAGTGTTCCACGTTTTCTTCTAGAAATTTCAGAGTTTCCATTCTTACATTTAGGACTTGAATTCATTTCACGTTTTTGTATTTAGTGTGATAAAATGTTTCAATTTTATTCCTTTACTATAGTTCTCCAATTTTCCCAGGACCACTTACTTAGGGAAGCTTCCTTTCCTCACTATATGTTTCTGAGTTTTTTGTCATAGGTTAATTGGCTCTATATGCATGGATTTATTTCTGGGCTCTCTATTTTTTTCCATTTATCTATTTGTCTCTTTTTGTGTTAGTGCCATACTGCTTTGATTACTGTAGTTTTGTAATATAATGTGAAGTCAAAGAGTGTGATACCTCCAGCTTTGTCCATTTTTCTTACTATTGCTTTGTCTACTGGGGGACACAATTGCTTTAACTACTGTATTTTGTGCAACCCCACGTCCAAGGAACAGTGGCTGCATGGGTGCAAAGGGCCTAGAGGAGCCATCTTATGTTGAAGGTCAGGAAGGGCAGCAGTGTGGAGATATCCCTCATCCAAGGTAAGGAGCAGCAGCTGCACTTTGCTGGAGCAGCCATGTAGAGATACCCCATGCCCAAGATAAGAGAAACCCAAGTAAGATGGTAGGTGTTGAAAGAGGGCACAGAGCAAACACACACTGAAACCATACTCACAGAAAACTAGTCAGTCTAATCACACTAGGGCCACAGCCTTGTCTAACTCAATGAAACTAAGCCATGCCAGAGAGGCAACCCAAGACAGGCGGGTCATGGTGGAGAGAGCTGACACAATGTGGTCCACTGGAGAAGGAAATGGCAAGCCACTTCAGTATTCTTGCCCCCATGAACAGCATGAAAAGGCAAAATGAGAGGATACTGAAAGAGGAACTCGCCAGGTCAGTAGGTGCCCAATATGCTACTGGAGATCTGTGGAGAAATAACTTTAGAAAGAATAAAGGAATGGAGCCAAAGCAAAAACAATACCCAGCTGTAGATATGATTGGTGATAGAAGTAAGGTCTGATGCTATAAAGAGCAATATTACATAGGAACGTGGAATGTCAGGTCCATGAATCAAGGCAAATTGGAAGTGGTCAAACAAGAGATGGCCAGAGTGAACGTTGACATTCTAGGAATCAGTGAACTAAAATGGACTGGAATGGGTGAATTTAACTCAGATGACCATTATATCTACTACTGCGGGAAGGAATCCCTCAGAAGAAATGGAGTAGCCATCATGGTCAACAAAAAAGTCTGAAATGCAGTACCTGGATGCGATCTCAAAAATGACAGAATGATCTCTGTTCATCTGAGAGGCAAATCATTCAATATCATGGTAATGCAAGTCAATGCCCCAACCAGTAATGCTGAAGAAGCTGAAGTTGAACGGTTCAATGAAGACCTACAAGACCTTTTAGAACTAACATCGCAAAAAGATGTCCTTTTCATTATAGGGAACAGGGATGCAAAAGTGGGAATTCAAGAAACACCTGGAATAATAGACAAATTTGCCCTTGGGATGCGAAATGAAGCAGGGCAAAGACTAATAAGTTTTGCCAGGAAAATGCACTGGTCATAGCAAACACCCTCTTCCAACAACACAAGAGAAGGCCCTACACATGGACATCACCAGATGGTCAACACTGAAATCAGATTGATTATATTCTTTGCAGCCAAAGATGGAAAAGCTCTATAGAGTCAAGAAAAACAAGACTAAGAACTGACTGTGACTCAGATCAAGAACTCCTTATTACCAAAATCAGAGTTAAACTGAAGAAAGTAGGGAAAACCGCTGGACCATTCAGGTATGACCTAAATCATATCCTTTATGATTATGCAGTGGAAGTGAGAAATAGATTTAAGGGCCTAGATCTGATACATACAGTGCCTGATGAACTATGGAATGAGGTTCATGACATTGTACAAGTGATAGGGATTAAGACCGTCCCCATGGAAAATAAATGCAAAAAGCAAAATGGCTGTCTGGGGAGGCCTTACTAATAGCTGTGAAAAGAAGAGAAATGAAAACCAAAGGAGAAAAGTAAAGATATAAGCATCTGAATGCAGAATTCCAAAGAATAGCAAGAAGAGATAAGAAAGCCTTCTTCAGCGATCAATGCAAAGAAATGGAGGAAAAGAAAAGAATGGGCAAGACTAGAGATCTCTTCAAGAAAATTAGAGATACCAAGGGAACATTTCATGCAAAAATGGGCTCAATAAAGGACAGAAATGGTATGGACCTAACAGAAGCAGAAGATATTAAGAATAATATTCTTAATATTCTTCTGGTAAGAATACACAGGAATATCTTCAGATATTATTCTGGCAAGAATATGCAGAAGAACTGTACAAAACAGACCTTCACAACCCCTGTAATCATGATGGTGTGATAACTCATCTAGAGCCAGACATCCTGGAATGTGAAGTCAAGTGGGCCTTAGAAAGCATTACTACGAACAAAGCTAGTGGAGGTGATGGCATTCCAGTGGAGCTATTTCCAATCCTGAAAGATGATGCTGTGAAAGTGCTGCACTCAATATGCCAGCAAATTTGGAAAACTCAGCAGTGGCCACAGGACTGGAAAAGGTCAGTTTTCATTCTAATCCCAAAGAAAGGCAATACCAAAGAATNAGAAAAACAAGACTAAGAACTGACTGTGACTCAGATCAAGAACTCCTTATTACCAAAATCAGAGTTAAACTGAAGAAAGTAGGGAAAACCGCTGGACCATTCAGGTATGACCTAAATCATATCCTTTATGATTATGCAGTGGAAGTGAGAAATAGATTTAAGGGCCTAGATCTGATACATACAGTGCCTGATGAACTATGGAATGAGGTTCATGACATTGTACAAGTGATAGGGATTAAGACCGTCCCCATGGAAAATAAATGCAAAAAGCAAAATGGCTGTCTGGGGAGGCCTTACTAATAGCTGTGAAAAGAAGAGAAATGAAAACCAAAGGAGAAAAGTAAAGATATAAGCATCTGAATGCAGAATTCCAAAGAATAGCAAGAAGAGATAAGAAAGCCTTCTTCAGCGATCAATGCAAAGAAATGGAGGAAAAGAAAAGAATGGGCAAGACTAGAGATCTCTTCAAGAAAATTAGAGATACCAAGGGAACATTTCATGCAAAAATGGGCTCAATAAAGGACAGAAATGGTATGGACCTAACAGAAGCAGAAGATATTAAGAATAATATTCTTAATATTCTTCTGGTAAGAATACACAGGAATATCTTCAGATATTATTCTGGCAAGAATATGCAGAAGAACTGTACAAAACAGACCTTCACAACCCCTGTAATCATGATGGTGTGATAACTCATCTAGAGCCAGACATCCTGGAATGTGAAGTCAAGTGGGCCTTAGAAAGCATTACTACGAACAAAGCTAGTGGAGGTGATGGCATTCCAGTGGAGCTATTTCCAATCCTGAAAGATGATGCTGTGAAAGTGCTGCACTCAATATGCCAGCAAATTTGGAAAACTCAGCAGTGGCCACAGGACTGGAAAAGGTCAGTTTTCATTCTAATCCCAAAGAAAGGCAATACCAAAGAATGCTCAAACTACTGCACAATTTCACTCATCTCACATGCTAGCAAAGTAATTCTCAAATTTCTCTAAACCAGGCTTCAGGAAAATGTGTACCATGAACCCCCTGATGTTCAAGCTGGTTTTAGAAAAGGCAGAGGAACCAGAGATCAAATTGCTAACATCTGCTGGATCATCAAATAAGCAAGAGAGTTCCAGAAAATCATCTATTTCTGCTTTCTTGACTATGCCAAAGCCTTTGTGTGGATCATAGTGAACTGTGGAAAATTCTGAGAGAGATGGGAACACCAGACCACCTACCTGCCTCTTGAGAAATCTGTATGCAGGTCAGGAAGCAACAGTTAGAACTAGACATGGAACAACAAACTGGTTCCAAATAGGAAAAGGAGTACGTCAAGGCTGTATACTGTCACCCTGCTTATTTAACTTCTATGCAAAGTGCATCATGAGAAATGCTGGACTGGAAGAAACACAAGCTGAAATCAAGATTTCTGGGAGAAATGTCAATAACCTCAGATATGCAAATGACATCATCCTTATGGAAGAAAGTGAAGAAGAACTAAAAAGCCTCTTGAAAGTGAAAGAGGAGAGTGAAAAAGTTGGCTTAAGGCTCAACATTCAGAAAACTAATTTCATGGCATCTGGTCCCATCACTTCATGAGAAATTTGATGGGGAAACAGTGGAAACAGTGTCAGACTTTATTTTTGGGGGGTCCAAAATCACTATAGATGGTTATTGCAGCCATGAAATTAAAACAAGCTTACTCCCTGAAAGAAAAGTTATGATCAACCTAGACAGCATATTCAAAAGCAGTGACATTACTTTGACGACTAAAGTCCATCTAGTCAAGGCTATGGTTTTTCCAGTGGTCATGTATGGATGTCAGAGTTGGACTGTGAAGAAAGCTGAGCACCGAATAGTTGATGCATTTGAACTGTGGTGCTGGAGAAGACTCCTGAGAGTTCCTTGGATTGCAAGGAGATCCAACCAATCCATTCTGAAGGAGATCAGCCCTGGGATTTCTTTGGAAGGAATGATGCTAAAGCTCAAACTCTAGTTCTTTGGCTGCCTCATGCAAAGGGTTGACTCATTGGAAAAGACTTTGCTTTTGGGAGGGATTGGGGGCATGAAGAGAAGGGGACGATAGAAGATGAGATGGCTGGATGGCATCACTGACTCAATGGACGTGATTCTGAGTGAACTCCGGGTGTTGGTGATGGACAGGGAGGCCTGGCGTGCTGTGATTCATGGGGTCGCTAAGTGTCAGACACGACTGAGCTACTGAACTGAACTGTACTGATAGATTAGAAGAGTGCTTGATCTAGTTCTATGAAAAATGTCATAGCTATTTTGATAGGGATTGTATTAAACCTGCAGAAGCTTTTCCTAGGTATTTTATTTTTTAAAATGATAATTAAATTGTTTTGTTTTCTTGCTTTCCCTTTTGGATAATTAAGCATTAGTGTGTAAAAAAACAATTGCCTACTATATATTAATCTTGTTTCATCCAACTTTGTTGAATTTATTTTTTTTTCTAATAGTATTTTGATGGAGACTTCAGGATTTTTTGTATATAGTATCATTCATTTGTAAATGGTGATAGTTTATATCTTCCTTCCCAACTTGGATGATTCTTTTTGTGTGTGTGATTGATTCTGACTAGATCTTCCAATACTGTGTTAAATAGAAGTGGTGTGAGTGGGCATCCTTTTCATGTTCCTGATTTTAAAGAAAAAGCTTTTAGCTTTTCAACATAGAGTATGATGTTTGCTGTGGGTTTGTAATAGATGGTCCCTTTATGTTGACATTGTTGTTACTGTTGTTTTTTAATTAGTTTAGTTTACTCATCTCTAACTCTAAGAAGAGTAGTCCGCCAGTATCCTCTCTCTATGGGATTTCCCAGGTAAGAATACTGGAGTGGATTACCATTTCCTTCTCCATGGGATCTTCCAGAACCAGGGATTGGACCTGTGTCTCCTGCTTTATAGGTGTAATTTTTACCACCAAGCCACAAGAAAGGTCCTATGTTGAGATTTGTTCCCTTCATAGCCAATTTTTTGAGAGTTTTTCTTAATAGGAATGGATATGGAATTTTGACAAATATTTTCTGTGAGTCTACTGAGATGATCATGTGGTTGTCTTTCTTTTCTTTAATGTGATTTCTAACATAGATTGACTTGCAGCTATTGAACCATCTTTATGTTCCTGGAATAAAATCCTGCTTGATTATGGTTATGACCATTTTTATATATTGCTGAATTTGGTTTGCTAATATTTTGTTGAGTAGTTTTGTACCTATATTCATCACATGCCTTAGCCTGTAATTTTATTTTATTTTAGTGTCTTTGCCTGGGTTTGGTATCTAGGTAACAATGGCCTTGTAGAATTTATTTTGGAATATTCCTTTGTTTTCAGTTATTTTGTATAGTGTGAGAAGGATGAGTATTAACTTTTCTTCATGTTTGGTAGAATTCCCCTGTGAAGCCATCAGGTACTGATCTTTTGTTTTCTGAGAGTTTTTCAATTAATGATTCAAATTCACTACTATTGGTTGGCATGGTCAGATTATATATTTCTTTTGATTCAGTCTTGGGAGATTGTATTTTTTCTAGAAATTTGTCCATTTTTTCTAAGCTTTCGAATTTTTTGCACTATAACTCTTGCTAGTATGATGAACTTTTGTATCTCTGTGTTATGGTTATAATTTCTTCTCTTTCATTTATTTTGTCTTCTTTCTTTTTTTTATTGATAAGTCTGGCTCACCAATTTTGTTTATCATGTCAAAAAATAGGTCTTATTTTCATGTGTTTTCTGTTGATATTTTTGTCTCCATTTTATTTATTTTCCCTGTGATCTTTACTATTTCTTTACTCTCACTGACTTTGGGCCTTGTTTCTTCTTTTTTTCTGATTTTTTACATGGTAGATTACATTGTCTCTTTGGGATAGTTCATGTTTCTTGAGATAGGACTTTTCACTATAAACTTTCCTCTTCAAATTCACCTGTGCCCTTAGATTTTGTTTTCATCGGTCTTAAGGTATTTTTCTAATTTCCTCTGATTTCTTCATTTACTTACTGAGAATTAGTAGCATGTTGTTTAGTTTCCATGTATTTTCGCTTTTCCAATTTTTTATTTAATCTGTTTCTATTCAATAATTTTATATCATTATAATTGGAAAGAATGTTTGATATAGTTTATATCCTCTTAAATTTGTTGAGCCTTGTTTTGTGACTTAGCATGTGACCTACCTGGAGTGTTTCATATATACTTGAATGTAACATGTAGTATGCTATTTTTAGCTAGAATGTCCTGTATGTATTTATGAAATATTAATGATATAATGCATAAGGTCAGTGTTGTCTTACTGACTTTCTGTGTCTATGATGTGTCCTCTGAAGTGAGGTATTAGGGGTCCCTATTATCATTGTATTATTGTCAATTTCCCTTTGGGTCTGTTAACATTTGCTTTATATATTTAGATGTTCCTATATTAGATGTAGGGCTTCCCTGGTGACTCAGAGGTTAATGCGGGAGACCCAGGTTCAATACCTGGGTTGGGAAGATCCCCTGGAGAAGGAAATGGCAATCCACTCCAGTATTCTTGCCTGGATAATCCCATGGACGGAGAAGCCTAGTAGGTTACATATGTTAACTTGTAGAGCCTCTATCATATTCTTATCTTGATTGCTTTATCATGATATAATGCCCTTTTTGTCTTTTGTTCTAAAGTCTACTTTGTATGGTATAAGTATTGTCATTGCAATTTTTATTTCCATTTTCATTAAATATATTTTTTCATTTCCTTTCAGACTGTGTTTTAACTGTGAAGTAACTCTTGTAGCCAGTGTATAAATTTTCTTTCCAATCAGCCACCTTATATCCTTTCATTNATATGTTAACTTGTAGAGCCTCTATCATATTCTTATCTTGATTGCTTTATCATGATATAATGCCCTTTTTGTCTTTTGTTCTAAAGTCTACTTTGTATGGTATAAGTATTGTCATTGCAATTTTTATTTCCATTTTCATTAAATATATTTTTTCATTTCCTTTCAGACTGTGTTTTAACTGTGAAGTAACTCTTGTAGCCAGTGTATAAATTTTCTTTCCAATCAGCCACCTTATATCCTTTCATTGGCACAGTAGGTATGTACTTATTGCCATTTTGTTGCTTGTTCTTTTTTTTTTTTTTTTGGTAATTCTTCTCTGGTTCTTTTCTTGTTATTTTAGTCTCTTCCCTTGTGATTTATTTCCTTATTTATAATTCCTTTCTAAAATTCTCCCTAGGTTCATTTAGTTTCTCTCCAAGTTCAGTTAGAGTCCTTATTACAAATGTTTTTAACTTTGTATCTGGTGAATTATCTCTGCTTCTTTCAGGTTTTTATTATTATTGTTGTTGTTGTTTTTCTTTCATTTGAAGCAAACTCCTCTGTCCTTTCATTTTGCTTAACTTTCTCCATGTCTATAAAATTAAGTGAAGCATTCAACTACCCTTGCCTTGAAGGAGTGTCATTCTGTAGGAGCATTCCTATACAGTTTGCATCTGGCTTTGGTGGGAGAGCTGGATCTGAAGTGAGTGTGGCTCACATCTTTCCTTGGGATTTGCTGGTGATTATCACCTTGGTGGGAGCTGAGGCTGATGTTGGAGAGACTAGAGACAGAACCAGGTATGAGAATGGGCTTCTTTTCTATTCAGTTACTGTCAGTGCCCTATCGGGGTGAATTGATGTTCAAAGTGCTGAAAGAGAAGTCCTGAGAGTAAGGGCAGAACTGGCTACACCCCTCTAGATGCATGCTCTCCCAGTAATGGAAATTTTGATCTAGTGGAGAACAGCACTGGGGCGACAGAGGCTAAATCAGGCCCCTGGTGTGACCAGGGTGTGCACTGGAATAGTCCAAGAAAGCCAGAGTCCTAGGCAGTTCCCCATCAGTTGCTTCCTTGTGAGAATTGTCAAAAACTGCCTTTGCCCTATCAGGTCTGAGCTGGCTCTGTTCTCTGTACGTGTGTACCCTCTCCTTGGCAACATTGGTCTTTACCATAGTGGAGAGCTGTGCCAGAGCAAGAGAGGATGGGGCATATGCTGAAGCAGGCTTGGTGAGTCATATGGAGCTTCAGTCTTTTCTCTGGATGGATCCTCATGCCTGTTATAGTCCCACCCTCTTCTCTGTGACTGCTAGGGTTGTGAATTCAGACACAATTTCTTCTCCTCAACGTCTGACAAGATTCTGTGTGGATATTTCCTTACAGCTTTGATTGTATAGTAGCGCTCTTGCTCATTTCCAGATTGATTTGCTCCACAAGCAAATGCATTCTTGATACGTTTGTTAGGAATGGATGAAATCATGGTCTTCCTACTCTACCATCATGATCTTTCTCCCTCCTGTGGTGACTCAGCTTTCTAATGTAAACCTGTATGAAAATTTGTTGATTAAATGACATTGAACAGATAGAAATCACATGATAGAGTATACTGGGATTCAGAAATATCTAATTCCAGATTCAGAGAGACATAAATGCTGGATATACTTTAACACATTAATTGAAAATGTTGCCTGTTTATATTATCTGAGAGATATTAGAATGAATTCCCTTTACCAGGATGTTTAAGATGAGATCTGCAAGAAAAGAACAGACTGCACAATATGCACTCATGAATGATGTACTAAAGAGATTCAGTTGAAATGGGCTCTCTGATTTTAGTGTGGCAGGATGAATCACAAACATCAGAGTCCAGGTATAAAAGACATAGAAATGTTTTAAAAAAAGCAAAGTTAATATGATTAACATGCGGCTACAAGAACATGTACTGCTGCTGCTGCTGCTGCTAAGTTGCTTCAGTCACTTCCGGCTCTGTGTGACCCCATAGATGGCAGCCCACCAGGCTCCCCTGTCCCTGAGATTCTCCAGGCAAGAACACTAGAATGGGTTGCCATTTCCTTTTCCAATGCATGAAAGTGAAAATTGAAAGTGAAGTCGCTCAGTCATGCCCGACTCTAGTGATCCCATGGACTGTAGCCTACCAGGCTCCTCAGTCCATGGGATTTTCCAGGCAAGAGTACTGGATTGGAGTGCTTTTGCCTTCTCCGAAGAACATGTACAGTCATCCAATATTCAAGAATAGTCAAACCTTGGAAGTCTCTGAGAAAATTCAATTAATTATGAATCCATAGAAAATAATTATTAGGTAACCTTGTAATGAATTATTTACTTTATATATCAAACTAAATTTTCCTATTATAAATTTTCCTATTTTACTATTACTATTAATAGTATATTTTACTATTTATATTACTATTAATAAATTTTATTTTATTATAAAATTTAGTAATTTTATAATTTAAATTTTATAATTTAGTAATTTTAAAATTTAGTAATTTTATTTTAGTAAATAAAATAAAATATGATTATGTTTTATTATATAATATAGCTAATAAGAGCCTGACTTAGTATTTAGAAGGCAGAGTCCCAATGTTTCCTTACGTACATTTATCTGAGTCATGGCATATATCTATGCCAGGAAAAAAGAGCAATAACAGCTCAATGCCACATGTCCATATTGTGATGTTTCATTCAAAGTTAGCACAAAAGAACCAAAGATATTGCATTTATTTACTTGCCTAATAAAAGCTTTGAGAAATGGAAAATATATGGAATGGTTGAGAATTATCAGACATTTGGTCTCAGTTCAATTCAGTCACTCAGTCATGTCTGACTCTGCGACCCCATGGAATGCAGCACACCAGCCTTCCCAGTGTATTGCCAAATCCCAGAGCCTACTCAACCCCATGTTCATAATATCAGTGATGAACTTTATATCATTCAACCATCTAATCCTCTGTCATCCCTTTCTCCTCCCGCTTTCAATCGTTTCCAGCACCAGGATCTTTTCCAATGAGTCAGCTCATTCTATGGGGTGGCCAAAGTACTGGAGTTTCAACTTCATTATCTATCTTTCCAAGGAATTTTCAGGACTGATTTCCTTTAGAATTGATGAGTTGTGTCTCCTTGAAGTCCAACAGACTCTCAAGAGTCTTCTCCAATACCACAGTTCAAAAGCATCTATTCTTTGGTGCTCAGCTTTCTTTAGAGTCCAACTCTCACATCCATATATGACTACTGTAAACAGTGGTCATATGAAAAACTGTAGCTTTGACTACATGGACTTTTCTTGGTAAACTAATAGCTCTGCTTTTTAATATGCTGTCTAGGTTGGGCATAATTTTCTTCCAAGGGGCCTCTCAATTTCAGGGCTGCGGTCACCATTTGCAGTGATTTTGGAGCCCCCAAAATAAAGTCTGTCACTATTTCCACTGTGTCCACATCTATTTGCCATGAAGTGATGGTACCAGATGCCATGATCTTAGCTTTCTACATGTTGAGTTTTAAGCCAGCTTTTTCACCCTTGTCATTCACTTTCAGAAAGAGGCTCTTTAGTTAGTTCTTCTTTGCTTTCTGCCATAAGGATGGTATCATCTGCATATCCGAGGTTACTGATATTTCTCCTAGCAATCTTGATTCCAGCTTGTGCTTCATCCAGCCTGGCATTTCACATGATATACTCTGCATATAAGTTAAATAAGCAGGGTGACAATATACAGCCTTGATGTACTCCTTTCCTGATTTGGAACCAGTCTGTTTTTCCATCATATCCAGTTTTAAATGTTGCTTCTTGATCTGCATAGAGATTTCTCAGGAAGCAGGTAAGGTGGTCTTGTTCTCAGGAGGCAGGTAAGGTGGTCTTGTATTCTCATCTCCTAAATTTTTTTCCATAGTTTGTTGTGGTCCACACAGTAAAAGGCTTTGGCAGAGTCAATAAAGCAGCAATAGAATTTGGGGGGGGGGAACGCTTGTGCTTTTTCAATGATCCAACATATGTTGGCCATTTGATCTCTGATTTCTCTGCCTTTTCGAAAACCAGCTTGAACATCTGGAATTTCATGGTTCACATACTGTTGAAGCCTGGCTTGGAGAACTTTGAGCAGTACATTGCTAATGTGTGAGATGAGTGAAATTCTGCCATAGTTTTAACATTCTTTGACACTGCCTTTCTGTGGTATTGGAATGAAAATTGACCTTTTCCAGTCCTGCGGCCAGTGCTGAGTTTTCCAAATTTCCTGGTATATTGAGTTCAGCACTTTCACAGCATCATCTTTTAAGATTTGAAATAGCTCAACTGGAATTCCATCTCCTCCACTAGCTTTATTCATAGTGATGCTTCCTAAGGCCCGCTTGACTTTACATTCCAGGAGGTCTGGTTTTAGGTGAGTAATTACACCATCCTAGTTACCTGGGTCATGAAGATCTCTTTTTTTCTTTTTTTTTTTCGTATAGTTCTTTGTGTATTCTTACCACCTCTTCTTAATATCTTCTTCTTCTGTTAGGTACAGACCATTTCTGTCCTTCATTGTGCCCATCTTTGCATGAAATATTCCCTTGATATGCATAATTTTCTTGAAGAGATCTCTAGTCATTCCCATTCTATTGTTTTCCTCTGTTTCTTTGCATTGATCACTGATGAAGTCTTTTTTTTTTTTTTTAATTTCTCCTTGCTCTTCTTTGGAACTCTCCTTTCAAATGCATATATCTTTCCCTTTTTCTTTGCTTTTCACTTCTCTTCTTTTCTCAGTTATGTGTAAGACCTCCTCAGACAACCATTTTTTTTTTTTTTTTTTTTTTTTTTTTGAGAATGGTTTTGATCACTACCTGGTGTACCATGTCACGAACCTCCATCTATAGTTTTTCAGGCATTCTGTTTATCAGATCTAAACCCTTGAATCTATTTGCCACTCTCACTGCATAATTTTAAGGGATTTGATTTAGTCATACATGAATATTCTAGTGGTTTTCCCTACTTTTTAAAATTTCAGTCTGAATTTGCCATTAAGGATTCATGATCTGAGCCACAATCTGCTCCCTGTCTTGTTTTGCTGACTATATAGAGCTTCTCAATATTCTCAAAGAATATAATCAATCTGATTTTGGTATTGACCATCTAGTGATGTCAATATGTATTATCTTCTCTTGTGTTGTTGGAAGAGGGTGTTTGTTCTGACCAGTGAGTCCTCTTGGCAAAACTCTCCTAGCTTTTGACCTGGTTCATTTTGTTCTCTGAAGCCAAATTTGCCTGTTACTCCAGGTATCTCTTGACTTCTTACTTTTCCAGTTCAATCCCCTATAATGAAAACGTTACCCATTTTGGTTGTTAGTTCTAGAAAGTCTTGTAGATCTTGATAGAACCATTCAGCTTCAGCTTATTCAGCATAACTGGTCAGGGTATAGACTCAAATTACTGTAATACTGAATGGTTTGCCTTTGAAATGAGCAGAAATCATTCTGTCATTTTTGAGATTGTATCCAAGTACTGCATTTCAGACTTTTTTGTTGACTATGAAGGCTACTCCATTTTTTCTAAGTGATTCTTGCCCACAGTAGTAGATATAATGGTCATCTAAGTTAAATTCACCCATTCCAGTCCATTTTAGTTCACTGATTCTTAAAATGTTGATGTTCACTCTTGCCATCTCCAGTTTGACCACTTCCAATCCCTTGATAACATGGACCTAATATTCCAGGTTCCTATGCAATATTGGGCTTAATATACCATTAATACTTGGGTATCTAAAGCTACATTATGGCCTGTTGGTGTGCATAGAGCTCATAAGCCTAAAGATATAAATGGATTTTACATGGATGATATATTTTAGGTACAGGTGAATCAAAATGTCCATAGTGACCAATTTTTCTTACCCTAAAATTCATAGTCATGATTAATATATTCTCAAAAACTTTAATAATTTTTCTGGTGCCTGGATATTGATATTTATATGTATATATCAATATAAATATTGATTTCTATTTAGGACAAGGGTTAAATGGTAGTTAGTGATTGTACCCTTCCTTTACAAATAGTTAACTAATGAGTTAGCTAAGTTCACTCCTAAAAAAATTGCTCAAATTTTCAACCATCAATTCAACCTGAAATTATTTCTATCATGGCTCTTTTCAACCCTGTGGAAAATCTGATACTTTGGGGGAAATGACATGTATTTCCCATAAGCTTAATTAAGTTTTGTTCCTAATTGGAGTGTGTTAAATAATATATTTAATCTAATTATTATACTTGCCCCTTGAACGTATAGGATGGTTGCTTTGCCATCTTTCTTTTATCCATGCAGGTTGTGTGGTCAACTGTGGGGAAATATGAAGCAAAATACATTTAGTTCTTAATGTAAAACAGTTATTACAATCTCTTGCATCCTTTTTTCTGCTTACAGGACTGGAGTTAAGTACTCTAAAGTGGTAGGGCCATGTGATGGAAGAAACCTCAGATCCATGAGTACATCAACTGAGTGGCTATAGATACCCAGGAAATTCAGTAAACTAGGATCATCTGCATCAGATTATGTGTGATCAAGAAATAAATCTTACCATGTAAAATTACTGGAATTCGAGGATATTTGTTAAATTATATCATGTTGACTACTTCTCAGTTCCTTACTATGGTTACTAAATTAATCTCATAGTGATATTTTTACTTTTATTACTTTTTTACTCTATTCATACTAAAGACAACAAATATTAAACATTTATAGATTCTCATGAGGGATATTTCCATTTTGTTTCAGAGAAACATCGGCTCTCTGGTTTGTTATGTATAATGTATGCTTCAAAAAACTTGGCCATCTTACAAGTTTAATAGGTCTTCACAGTATCCCACATGACTGATGAAATCATACTGATGATTCCTAGATATGGAGAAATAGTTGATACCTTCTATGGCTTAGAAAGACACAGAGCTTTCAAAGATGGGAAATAACCCCCCCACACACACACATACACATAAACACACACACAAACTCTCAGACTTGCTACCTAAAGTGGGATTTCTCACACTTCAATAATGTAGAATTTCAACAAAGTGCCAGTGAATTAAAGGGAAGAAATTATAAAGTTTTAGACCAAAATTGTTATTTGTAGCTCCCTTATGGAGTCCTTAGATATTATGGAAAACATATACATATTTTAGCACTCTTGTTTTACCTTATTTACAGTCAAATAAAAATACAGTAACTTTAAGTGCAGACCATCTTGAGGAAAGACATACTGGCTGCTTTTGACAGCAGGGTTAATGTATTTGCCTCTTTATCTTTTAGGTCCATGAGAACCCAGATAGGAGGACATTCTCCTCACCTATGTGCTTTCTTTCAATAAAACAGCCCTACAATCTTTTTCTTATTTACCAGTTTACCAGTGGTGTTGCTGCTTATCAGGGAATGAGAATGCCTATAAAGTCATATCTTTGTGATGCATAGACCATTCCAAAAGCCACAGTACATTGACAGATTTGAAAATACTACCAAAACGTCAAAATGTCATTGTTTTATTTTTTTAAGCATGCATATGAGTATCTATACAAAAATTTGGATTTGTCCAATTATTCAGTGTTTGCCTTCCCCAAATGGAAAACAAACCATACCTTGAACAGAATTCTGATTTATTTTTCTCATCACCATCCTCATTGTTCCTGTAAAGATGTCTGACATATACTGGGGTCCAACAAATATTTCTTGAATGAAGGTTAATTGGTCTATGATTCTGGCAAATATTTTTTAAATTCATTTGCATATGAGGAAGTGTTCTGTAATTTAAATGCTTCTGAGTAATTTTCCTTATTTTTTAAATCTCTTTTTCTTTCCTCACCCCTCCCTTTCCTCTTTTCTTCACCTCTCTCTTGCTTACTCATTACTAATATGAAACTGTTGCTCTCCTATAGAATATTCTAATCAGTATCCATTGTAATTGATCATTACTGTAGATGTAAAAATGAATAAAAAATGTTTTCATTCTTCCTATGTATATACCTACCCTTTAACACATGTTCACTGTATGGGGACTTGCACAAACAGTTCAAAATCAATGTATTGTAATAGATCTCATCACAGTTCTCCTAGTGATCTCATTTGGCTTATATTCTCAAATAATAGCACCACAGAAATACTCTCTTTCCAACTAGTTCACATCCACATAGGACTGTGTATTATCTTAAAACATTTGTGTGACTGCCCTCTTCTCTTTGTTCTCTCATTAGTTTAGACACTCATTCTTCTCTGCCTTGCTTGCCTGGTGGCTGAGCTGGTGAAGAATTTGCCTGCAATGCTGGAGACCTGAGTTTGATCCCTGGGTTGCAAAAATTCCCTGGAGAAAGGAAAGGCTACTCACTCCAGTATTCTGGCCTGAAGAGTTCCAAAGATTGTGTAGTCCATGGGATCACAAAGAGTCTTGCAAAACTGGATAACTTTCACTTTTACTTTCCTCCTTATCTGTAATATTGTAACATATTTCTAACTTGTTTCGCTTTTCACTGTTATGAAGTCCTCTAAACAAGTGTTTTCGATTGGACTTTTCAGAACTATGTTTCTAGGAAATGGTCTAAAAATAAACAAATGAGTCTTAAAAACTCTGAAATGAACTAAAGTGGGGAATAACTATAGAATAGTACTAAACAATAAATAATACATAACACAGTATATGTGCTTAATATATTTTTGGAATTGCACATTGAATCCAATTAATAAATACATATTATGAGAATAATAAAGATCTTAAATATTGTTTTCAAATCTTTCAAATCAAGTAGTAATGTATAGAGTTTCATCTGTAAAAACTAAACAAAGAATAAAGTAACAGAAAAGCTGGATTACTTCTTTCATATAAAATGCCATTCTGGAAGGAGTTACTATGATCTCAACGTTTGATGCAGCTGGGTCACTGTAAACACAAACTTCTAGTATCCTGATCTTCTATCTAAAAATGTGTGACATCTCATTTTTGATGAGATTTTGTTGCATCCCTGGCATCTCATCCATTTCCTAGGCAGGGAAATGTCAGAGAAAATAAAATGTAAAGATATTCATTTACATTAGGAACACAATAGCCTACTTGGATGCCTCTTCTACTAAAATCTGTTTGCTTCTCACTGGCCAGGTCTAGGACACACAGCTACACTCAATGTCAAGAAACTGAAATAAAACATATTTTATTAAATGTTCATATGAATATTTTGCACTAAATCCATGGCTCTGTTAGTAAATTAAAAGAATAGACACATGTGAATTACATCAACTATTACTGCTAAATAAACCAAGGCTTTACAGTTTAAATGATAATCATTTGCTTATTGCTCACATGTTTTTGGATTAACTAAGTAATTTTGCTCATCTGAAGGAGGCTTCAATGAACTCAGACTGGGTCATGTGCTCTGGGGTTTGGATGGTTTAGCAGTTGACTTACTGTCCATTCTGGTGGTAAGCAGTGAGGGTTGTGATGAGGCTATGTATATTTTATTATCAGCAGGCTAGTCTGGGCATGTTCACAATGCAAACAGCCAGCATGGTTCTGAGAGCAGTAAGAGGGAAAGACCCAATGTTAAAATCGTTCTCACGTTTTGGCTTGCATAACTTTGCTACTGTAATTTTAGCTAAATTAAGTCATATAGTTGAACCCAGAGTTAAGTGGAAAGAGGTTGCCAAGAAGTACAGCTTCAAGGAGGCAAGAACAGACTTGGACCATTGCTGTAATGAATTCAACACAGGGGACTGTGTCTACCTCAAGAGTATGCAATGTTTGACAGGGAAATAAATAAGATTATTTGGGAGGATGTCATTGAAACATGTATACTATCATGTAAGAAATGAATCACCGGTCCAGGTTTGATACAGGATACAGGATGGTTGGAGCTGGTGCACTGGGATGACCCAGAGAGAGATGATATGGGGAGGGAGGTGGGAAGAAGGTTCAGGATTGGGAACTCATGCACACCAATGACAGATTCATGTCAATGTATGGCAAAACCAATACAGTGTTGTAAAGTAAAAAAAAAAAAAAAAGACTCAGTGAAGTGTTTTGAACACCGTCAACATTCGATGATTTTTCTTATATTTAAGTATTAAAAAAAATTAATACTTTGTTAACAGAAAAATGTTTAGTGAGATATATTATTCTAGGAAAGTATCATTATATGAAAAGATGTATCTGATAAAATGTCACTGAATTCCTCCACAGACATCAGCCATCATCTGTTCAGTTCGGTCATTCAGTCATATCCGACTCTGTGACCTCATGGACTGCAGCATGCCAGACATCTCTGTCCATCACCAACTCCCAGAGTTTACTCAAACACATGTCAATCGAGTCAGTGATGGCATTCAACCCGTTCTCCTCCCGCCTTCATTCTTTCCCTGCATCAGGGTCTTTTCAAATGAGTTAGTTATTTGCATTAGCTGGCTGAAAGATTGCAATTTCAACTTCAACATCAGTCCTTCCAATGAATATTCAGGAATTATTTCCTTGAAGATTGACTGGTTTGATCTTGCAGTCCAAGGAACTCTCAAGAGTCTTCTCCAACACCACATTTCAAAAGCATCAATTCTTTGGTGCTCAGCATTTCAAAAGCATCAATTCTTTGGTGCTCAGTTTTCTTTGGGCTTCCCTGGTAGTTCAGAGGTTAAAGCATCTGCTCTCATTGTGGGAGAACCGGGTTCGATCCCTGGGTTGGGAAGATCCCCTGGAGAAAGAAATAGCAATCCACTCCAGTATTCTTGCCTGAAGAATCCCATGGATGGAGGAGCCCAGTGGGCTACTGTCCACAGGGTCGCAAAAAGTCGGACACGACTGAGCGACTTCACTTCACTTCAGCTTTCTTTATAGCGCACCTCTCACATCCATACATGACTACTAGAAAATCCATAGCTTTGACTAGATAGACCTTTGTTGGCAAAGTAATATTTCCGCTTTTTAAAATGCTGTCTAGTTTGGTCATAGCTTTTCTTCCAAGGAGCAAGCGTTTTTAATTTCATTGCTGCAGTCACATTCTACAGTGATTTTGGAGACGCCCAAAATAAAGTCTGTCACTAGTTCCACTTTTTACCCATCTATTTCCAATGAAGTAATGGGACTGGGTGCCATGATCTTAGTTTTCTGAATGTTGAGTTTTAAGCCAGCTTTTTCTCTCCTCTTTCACGTCCATCAAGAGTCTCTTTAGTTATTTGCTTTCTGCCATAAGGGTGGAGTCATCTGCATATCTAAGATTATTGATATTTCTCTCAGAAATCTTGATTCCAGCCTGTACTTCATCCAGCCAAGTACTTTGCATGATGTTCTCTGCATTTATGTTAATATGCAGGGTAACAATATATAGCCTTGTATATACTCCTTTTCTGATTTCAAACCAGTGTTTTTTTCCATGTCCAGTTCTAACTGCTGCTTCTTGACCTGCATGCATATTTCTTAGGAGGCAGGTCAGGTGGTCTGGTATTCCCATGTCTTGAAGAATTTTTCACAGTTTAATGTGATCCACACAGTCAAAGGCTTTGGCAGAATCAATAAAGCAGAAGCAGATATTTTTCTGGAACTCTGGTGCTTTTCCAGTAATCCAACGGGTATTGGCATTTTGATCTCTAGTTCCTCCACCTTTTCGACAGGATTATTTGCTTCTGTGAGTAACTCTGATGTGCCCAATATGAAGTGAAAATACTTTCACTGTAAGTTTCCTTAGGGTGATAAATGTCTTGAATAAAGGCATCTCAAGCAAAGAGGGCAATGATATGGTATTTTGAAATCTAGGAAAATATTTTTACCAGACATATAATAAAAACAGTATGATATTCTTTTGTCCATTGAAAACAATATTATGTACATATGTAGCCATCCTGGTTATATTAAGCTTTTTAGAATGTACATTATTTGCTTATATTTATAATACAGTTGACCTGGTTCAATCACTGGGTCAGGAAGATTCCACAGAGAAGGGGATAGCTACCCACTCCAGTATTCTTCCCTGAAGAATTCAATGGACATGGGAACCTGGAGGTCTAAAGTCTATGGGGTTGCAAAGAGTCAGACACAACTGAGCACTAACATATGATTTGTGAAAGGGTTAGTCACTCAGTCGCATCTGACTGTTTCTGATTCCATGGACTGTAGTCTATAGGCTCCTCTGACCATGGAATTCTCCTTGCAAGAATACTCATGTGAATAGTTGTATCTTTCTCCAGGGAGTTTTCTTGGCCCAGGGATCGAATCTGAGTCTCCTGCATTGCAGGAAGATTCTTTACCATCTGTGCCACCATGCAAGCCCAATATAATTTGTATTGGGCTCTTCCAATTGATCTTTTTTTCTTTCATTTTTTGCATAATTTTATAGATGTTTTTATTATTGAATCACAAACAGCATTCACACAATGGCTTCTTGGGCAAATGTTGAAAGCATTCCATACTCAATAATCTCCCTTATACAATTTAAAAGAAAAACTATGTCAAGAAAATGTGCATTGTATATATCAGATGAGATAAACATAAAAACTGGAATTATAGCTCAGCTGAAATAAATAAAATTTGACAGTTTATCATTTATGTTTGTAATATTTCTGCTACAAACTGTAGAAATTATCATAGCTATATTAAATATTTTAAATTATTTTAAAGTTGGACATGTTTACTGTGTAATTGTCAATTTTTAAATAGCAAGTCATATAGTACAGCCAATGCAAGCATGCATTTCAATGAAAATGTACATTTGGGTTTTGTTTATATTTGGTATTTTTGGTGAGATGAAGAAATCTGGGATACCCTCTGATTAGTTCCCAATCTTTTCTATGAGTTCAAATTATATTAAATATTTAATTTCACCAATTTTTTTTTCATTTTACCAACTTAGTAACACACATGATTGTCATTCTTCCTCCTTTCAAATTCCATGGTTTTTGGAAAAAAGAAAATCACACGATCACAGCTAACTACAGGGAAGGCTGGGGAATATAGTCTAGATGGAATTTCAGAGGATGATGTCATGTTTGGGTATACATGGTTTCTGCCTATAGCATTATTCAGTTCCCATCTGTTTCTCCTTAATCAACTCAGATCATTTCCCCCTGTTGCTTTTACTTGCAAGCATTTTAGCCTATATCCTTTATACTAGACCCATTCCCACCTCTGGTTTTGATACATGCTGGTCCTTGGGCATTAACATATTATGTCTAACTTCCATCCTTAATCTGTTACCTCTTAGCTCAAATAATATTTACGGAGATAATTCTATCCTGTCCATCAATAGGTCAATTTTCCCTAATACATGCTTGCAAAGCACTTTGGATTTTTACACATCAATACTTACCATGGTAGAAAACCGTTTTTTTGGACTATTTTTATTTATAGTATTCTCCTGCATTCATTAGATGGTATAATAGTTTTCTAGCATTATTATAATAAAATGTTAAATAATAGTGACTTAAATACAGAAATGCATTTTCTCAAGGTTCTGCAGATGGGACTTCCAACGAAAGCTGTCTGGAGGCTTGACTTCTGAGATGTCTCTTCTTGGCTTTCAGATGTCCACTTTCTCTCTCTCACATCGTGTCTCCTATGTGCATGCATACCCCTGGTTTTCTCTGTGTGTCCACACCTCTTCTGGTAAGGACACAGGCCTTATTGGATTAAGGTCTATTATAACTGCTTCTTTTAACTTAATTACCTCTTTAATTGACCCAGCTTCAAGTACAATCATACTCTGAGGCATTGGGCTATTGGAACCTCAACCTATGAATTTGTGGGGAACACAATTCTGTGATAAACTCTATGAAGGCTGAATCGGTTATTTGCTTACAATTGTGTCTCTAGCACTCGTACATCACTCAGAATTTAGTAGGTGTTCAATGTAAATGTATCGAATCAATGAAAAATGTGGTGCCTAAATATTTGTGCTAGTCACTATTTTTTGTTACATTTTCTTTTTTATCTTATGTATTCACCAAAGGTAATACTAGGAACCCCTATTATAAGATACATGAAAGACAATGTTATGAAGTTTACTAAGGGCTGAGAATATTTTATCATTTAGTCATTAAATTGATATGCAAACCAGAATATATATATAGAGAACATTTTTTATTAAGAATCTGATTATTTTCACTACGAGTAGTACATAGAACAGTACAGTGATTATGACAAGGGAATGCAAGTAATTAGAGTTCCTGATGGATAGAAGATCAGTCCTAGGTGTTCATTGGAGGGACTGATGTTGAAGCTGAAATTTCAATACTTTGGGCACCTGATGAAAATAACTGACTCATTGAAAAGACCCTCATTCTTGGAAAGACTGAGAGCAGGAGGAGAGGGGACAAAAAAGGATGAGATGGTGGGATGGCTTCACTGACTCAATGGACATGGGTTTGGGTGGACTCCAGCAGTTGGTGATGGACAGGGAGGCCTGGCATGCTGCGGTTCATGGGGTCGCAAAGAGTCGGACATGCCTGAGCGACTGAACTGAAGTGATGGAAAGAATCACTGTGACAAAACTATCACCAAATAAGGACAACAAACTTACTCTGGTAACACTTGAAGCTCATTAACAAAATCTGAATTTAGAGAGTTGAGTGAAGAGAGCATTTCCTAAAATTCCGTTCAGTTCAGTCGCTCAGTCATGTCCAACTCTTTGCAACCCCATGGACTGCAACATGCCAGGCCTCCCTGTCCATCACCAGTTCCCGAAGTTTACTCAAACTCATGTCCATTGAGTCAGTGATGCCAATCAATCATCTCATCCACTGCCTTTTCCTTCTCCTCCCACCTTCAATCCTTCCCAGCATCAGGGTCTTTTCAAATGAGTCAGTTCTTCCCATCAGGTGGCCAAAGTATTGAAGTTTCAGCTTCAGCATCAGTTCTTCCAATGAATATTCAGGATGGATTTCATTTAGTGTGGACTGGTTGGATCTCCTTGCAGTCCAAAGGACTCTTAAGAGTCTTCCCCAACACCACAGTTCAAAACTATCAGTTCTTTGGTGCTCAGCTTTCTTTATAGTACAACTCACATCCAAATGTGACTGGAAAAACTATAGCCTTGACGAGACAGATTTTTGTTGGAAAAATAATGTTTCTGTTGTCTAGGTTGCTCAAAAGTTTTCTTCCAAGGAATAAACATCTTTTAATTTCATGGCTGCAGTCACCATACACAGTGATTTTGTAGTATATAAAAATATAAGAAGTATGTTGAACACAAGGTTTTTTTTTTTTCATTTTTTTCTTTTTATTGAAGGATAATTACTTGACAGAATTTTGTTCTTTTCTGTCAAATTTCAACATGAATCAGCCACAGGTATACATATATCCCCTCCCTTTTGAACCTCCCCTCATCTGCCTCCCATCCCACCCTTCTAGGTTGATACAGAGCCCTTGTTTGAGTTTCCTGAGCCATACAGAAAATTCCCGTTGACTATCTATTTTACATATGGTAATGTAAGTTTCCATGGTACTCTTTCCATACACCTCATCCTCCCCTTCCCTCTTCCACATGTCTGTAAGTCTATTTTTTATGTCTGTTTCTCCATTGCTGCCCTGTATATAAGTTCTTGAGTATCATTCTTCAAGACTTTGTATATATGTGTTAAAATACGATATATGTATTTCTCTTTCTCTTTCTGACTCACTTCATTCCATATAATAGGTTCTAGGTTCATCCACCTCATTAGAACTGACTCAAAAACAATCTTTTTTATGGCTGAATGACATTCAGAAATTATAAAACTCTTAAAGGAAAACAGCAGAACAAACAAAAATCAAAGCAAGATCCTCTCTGGCCCACCTCCTAGAGTAACAGATATAAAAACAAAAGTAAATAAGTGGGACCTGATTAAACTTAAAAGCTTTTTCACAGCAAAGAAAACACTAAGCAAGATGGAAAGACAACCCTCAGAATGGGAGAAAACAATAGCAAATGAAACAACTTACAAAGACTAATTTTCAAAATATGCAAGCAGCTCATACAACTCAACACCAGAAAAACAAATAACCCAATCAAAAAGTGGAAAAAAAAAAAAGACCTAAACAGATATTTCTCCAAAAAAGACATACAGATGTCTAACAAACACATGAAAAGATGCTCAACATTGCTCAGTATTAGAGAACTGAACACAAATTTTGATGGGGAATATTTTTATCTCACTCCTGACAATGAGGAAGGGGGTTTCACTATCTTTTCAGTTCACTCACTCAGTTGTATCCAGTTCTTTGTGACCTCATGAACTGCAGTACACTAATCTCTCTTGTCCATCACCTACACCTGGAGCTTACTCAAACTCATGTCCATCAAGTTAGTGATGCCATCCAACCATCTCATCCTCTGTCATCCCCTTCTCCTCCTGCCTTCAATCTTTCCCAGCATCAGGGTCATTTCTGAAGTGTCAGTTCTTCACATCAGGTATTGGACCTTTAGCTTCGAGATCAGTCCTTCAAATGAATATTCAAGTAATATTTCCTTTAGTAATTACTGGTTGGATCTCCTTGCAGTCCAAGGGATTCTGAAGACTCGTCTTCAATAACAACCCAGTTTAAAAGCATCGATTCTTTGGTCTCAGTCAGTTTTCTTTGTGATCCAACTCTCACATCCATAAATGAGTACAGGCAAAAACACAGCTTTGACTAGATGGATGTTTCTTGGTTAAGTCATGTCTCTACTTTTTAATATGCTGTTTATGCTTGTCATACCTTTGCTTCTAAGGAGCAGGTTTCATTTAATTTCATGGCTGCAGTCACCATCTGCCATGATTCTGGAGCCCACAAAAATAAAGTCTGTCACTGTTTCCATTGTTTCCCCATATATTTGCCATGAAATGATGGACCTGGATGCTGAGATCTTAGTTTTTCCACTGTTGAGTTTTAAGCCAGCTATTTCACTCTCCTCTTTCAATTTCATCAAGAGGCTCTTCAGTTACTCTTGACTTTCTGCAATAAAGGTGGTGTCATCTGCACATTTGAGGTTATTGATATTTCTCCCAGCAATCTTGATTCCAGCTTGTGTTTCATCCGATCTGATATTTAGCATGATGGCTTCCCCAGTGGCTCAGAGGGTAAATCACCTGCCTGCAATGCAGGAGACACGAACTTGATCCCTGGGTTGGGAAGTTCCCCTGGAGAAGAGAATGTCAACCCACTCCAGTATTCTTGCCTGGAGAATCCCATGGATGGAGGAGCCTGGTCGGCTACAGTTCATGGAGTCGCAAAGAATCGGACATTACTGACCGAGCTCACTTCACTTCACTTCACTCTGCATATAAGTTAAATAATCAGGATGACATTATACAGCCTTGACATACTCCTTCCTTGATTTAGAATCAGTCAGTTGTTTCATGTTCAGTTCTAACTGTTGCTTCTTGATCTGCACACAGATTTCTCAGGAGGCAGGTTAGGTATTCCCATAGCTTGACTGAATTTCCAGTTTGTTATGATACACACGGTCAAAGGCTTTGGCATAGTCAATGAAGGACAAGTAAATGTTTTTTGTTTTTTGTTTTGTTTTGTTTTGTTTTGTTTTTTTTCCTGAATTCTCTTGATTTTTCGATGATCTAGTGGATATTCACGATTTGATGTCTGATTCCTCTGTCTTTTATAAATAAAGCTTGAATATCTGGAATTTCTCAGTTCACAAACTGTTGAAGCCTAACTTGGGGAATTTTGAGCATTTGTTTGCTAGTGTGTGAGATAAGTGCAATTGTGTGGTAATTTGAACATTCATTGGCATTGCCTTTCTTTGGGATTGGAATGAAAATTGAACTTTTTCAATCCTATGACCACAGGTGAGTTTCCAAATTTGCTTTAACATAATCTTCTTTTAGGATTTGAAATAGCTCAACTGAAATTCCATTACCTCCTGTAGCTTTATTTGTAGTGTTGCTTCCTAAGGCCCACTTGGATTTGCACTCCTGTAGTTATCTGGGTCAGTAAGACCTTTTTTTGTAGATTTCTGTAGGTGTATTCTTGCTTCCTCTTTTTAATATCTTCTGTTTCTGTTAGGTCTATGCCATTCCTGTCCTTCATTGTGCCCATCTTTTCATGAAAAGTCCTTAGGTGTCTCTAATTTCCTAAAGAGACCTTTAGTCTTTCCCATGCTATTGTTTTCTCTTATTTCTTTGCATTGACCACTGAGGAAGACTTTTTTTTTTAATCTCTCCTTGCTATTCTTTGGAACTCTGCATTCAAATGGGTATATCTTTTACTTTTCTCATTTGCCGTTAGCTTCTCTTCTTTTTCTCAGACAGCCTCCTCAGACACCCATTCTGCCTTTTTGTATTTATTTTTCTTGGGGTTGGTCTTAATCACTGCCTTCTCTACAATATCATGGACCTCTGTCCATAGTTTTTCAGACACTCTGTCTATCAGATCTATTCCCTTGACTCTCATTGTCACCTCCAATGTGTAATCATAAAGGATTTGATTTTCTTCATACCGTAACAGTCTAGTGGTTTTCTTGGTTTCTTCAATTTAATTCTGAATTTTGTAATAAGGAGTTCATGATCTGATCCACAGTCAGGTCTTGGACTTGTTTCTGCTGACTGTACAGATCTTCTCCATCTTTGGCTGCAAAAAATATAATTAATCTGTTTTTAGTATTGACCATCTGTTGATGTCCACGTGTAGAGTCTTCTCTTTTGTTTTTGGAAGAAGTTATTATTGTCAGTATCATTTAGTATTATGGATTTTAAGGTTTTTACTTTTCCCTTGGAGGTGCCTTATATATATATATATATATATATGTGTGTGTGTGTGTGTGTGTGTGTGTGTGTGTGTGTGTGTACATATATATATATACACATATATACATAAATATATACTTTCTCATACTAACGATAACTTTTAAATATAATTTTCTTTTATAAACCATGAATTGTGCATTGACATTTATTCAATGCTTTTTCTCTATATAATCATTATATGATTTTTTTTGTTTTTATTCTGTTAATACACTGTATGTGCTTAATTGTTCAGTTGTGTCCAACTCTTTGTGACCCCATGGACTGTTGCCCACCAGCTCCACTGTCCATGGGGATTCCTTAGGCAAGAAAACTGGAGGGTGTTGCTATTTTCTTTACCAGGGACCTTCCCAACCCAGGGATCAAACCCAGGACTTCCGCACTGCAGGTGGAGTCTTTACTGTCTAAGCCACCAGGGAATCCCTAATACACTGTATAGCTTTTCTAAAATGTTTCTAATATTATATATAATAAACTTCTGGAACAATGTTGACTTTATTTTGACGTATCATGTTGCAAATATCTGAAGTTTTCTTGGATTGAAGTTCTTCTTAGTAAAAACCTACTTAATATTTATAAGAACATTCAGATTTCATTTCTTTTTAATTTGATTTTTGTAAGTTTGTTTTGTCAAGGGATTTGTCCATTTCATCTGACATAATTTTATTTATCTTGTCTTAAATACTAAATATTCAGTGTATGCAAAATATTCCTTTCAAATTTTTTAAATTTATAATGCATTATTAGTATACTCAGTTTTTTTCTTCAGTAGCCATTGTTGGAGTGCATACTCACAAAAACACATACATGTATTTATACTCATATATCCAAATAATCAATGTTTAGTTTCTTTAAATTTCTTAATTTCTTTCTGTGTTTCTATCTTATTATTTATTATATTTTATGGATTATTTTCTAGCTTCTTCAAATTGTACATAGATTAATGTAGTTTACATTTCCCTTTTTGTAATATATTCATTAGAGAATAGAAGTTTTATTCTAATAATAGGATTTGCTACATTCCATGAATTTTGGTATGCTATATTTTATTATATCTTCATTCAAAATATTTTAAAATTTTATTGATTTTTTTATTGACTCATAAGTTCTTTGCAAATGTTTCAATTAATATAAAAAATTGGGAGATTTTCACCTTGATAATTTTATAATTATTTTAATATATTAAATATATGTACCAGTGTATAAAATTTCAATCATTTGAAACAAGATGAGACATAATGTTCGTAATCAACATGTTGTTAATTTTGGCCCACATGTACATTTGGAAACATGCAGTTTGCATATGAAGCTGTTGCATTCAGTGTTCTACATATGACATTGATGTTGCATTTATTCATTGACTTTCAAAATCTTGAATATTTCTATAAACATTTCTTTATTGTATAACTGAAATAACTCTTAAATATTGCTCTCTCTGATTATTAAATTTAATAATATGTAGTGTCTTCTGCAGAGAAGGCAATGGCACACCACTCCAGCACTCTTGCCTGGAAAATCCATGGATGGATGAGCCTGGTGGGCCGCAGTCCATGGTGTTGCTAAGAGTCAAATACGACTGAGCGACTTCACTTTCACTTTTCACTTTCATGCATTGGAGAAGGAAATGGCAACCCACTCCAGTGTTCTTGCCTGGAGAATCCCAGGGACAGGGGAGCCTCATGGGCTGCCGTCTATGGGGTCACACAGGTTTGGATACAACTGAAGCAACTTAGCAGCAGCAGCAGCAGCAGCATCAGTCTCTTCTGCATATCTTTTTAAGGTGCTGTTATTACATACAAAAAATTGACCATCACATCATTCATTGGAAAGACTCCTTCTACATTATGAAATATTCCTTTACATATCTTACTCTTCCTATAATAAAATATTTTTGGTACAGTGATTTTGAAAGTTGATATTCATTTATATGTATTGCTCCATGTTTTGTTTTCAATCTTCCTGAATTCTTAAATTCAAGGATTTCCTTTTATAGTGTCTATGTACAGTTTTCTATTGATATCTGACAAATCTTAGTAGCTCAGTCTCAACATACTCAGTAGTCTAGACATGCTCACCTGATTTATCTACTTAAAACTGACTAGCTATTGTCAAGATTTTTGGCTGAGATATATATTAAATTGAAAAATCAACAAAGAAATAACATACTTCCAAGCTCATTCAGGTTTTTGGTGGAATGATTTCCTTGCAGTTATAGATTTCAAGGTCCTAGGTACTACTTGGTTATTGGTCACTTTCTTTTAAAACTTAGTTTGTTGATCACAATCTCATAATTGAATTGTTTAGCTTGTTTACATTTAATAATATAATTAATATATCTAAAGGTAGTGTTCCATGTTCCTAATTTTGGGGCATTTTTTTTCCTACTCAAGATACTCTAATATTTCTATATTAATCTTGCTATTTGCATATTCTTTTATTCAACTCAGTTCAGTTCAGTCACTCAGTCGTGTCCAACTCTTTGCGACCCCATGAATCACAGCACGCCAGGCCTCCCTGTCCATCACCAACTCCCAAAGTTCACTCAGACTCACATCCATCGAGTCAGTAATGCCATCCAGCCATCTCATCCTGTGTTGTCCCCTTCTCCTCCTGCCTCCAATTCCTCCCAGCATCAGAGTCTTTTCCAATGAGTCAACTCTTCACATGAGGTGGTCAAAGTACTGGAGTTTCAGTTGTAGCATCATTCCTTCCAAAGAACACAGGCTCCTTTATATTATATGGATTGTACCAAGTATGTTTGACTTCTTGGATTCTATTAAGTATTAGTATTTTTATACTTTGTGGACAAATTAATGAGCTTACAACAACTTAATTTTATTTTCATACTCAATTTTAGTGGATTTTTTGGTCATATTTTATGTATACATAAATTTTTGTATATCATATACTGATATTATTACTATTACATGTACAGCAGTGTTCACTTTAAATTGCCAAGATATTTACTTTTCCATCCCTGTTTTAAGGTAATTTTACTTGAGATTACTTTCCTTCTGCATGAAAATACTTATTCTTTGGAATACATTTTTATGGAAGTTTACTAGAGGTAAATTTTTTAGTTTGTGTTTGTATGGAAGTATATGTTTTTAAATCTGATTTTTGTATACATATAAAAGGCCACACACATCTGAATTTTATTTTAACAGATTTTAACAAATTTGTGTAAAGTTTGTATCATGCATGTGAGGAGGTTTATAGTTTCTTTAAAGGACCGTGGAAATAATTTTGCTTCTAGTTTCTTCTAATAGAGCAAAAGTCACTTCTAAATTTTATTTCACTTTGCTTATCTCATAAGGCCTATTTTCATGATTATAAACACCATAAAACTGTGGCTATGAACAGTCACCAAAAATGTATACCGAATAAAAAACACTAAGGAAAAAGAGTTAAGATGAGCTCTAGAGGCTATGATTTTTAGGTAAATAAATTTGGAAAATAATTGAGCTATTCAGAAAGTTCATCACAGGATGCATGACAAGATGCAGAATAGAAGCAATCTTTTTAGTTAAAGATATACTCTTTCTATTATGAAACATTGACAAATTTGGGATAAATAATATAGAAAAAAGATTATCCTTCAAAATTGAATTATAATTAAAATTACATGCCACACTTTAATTTAATATTAACATTTTTTTCTGTTGAAACTAGGGTTTATATTTTTAAAAATAAATAAAAAAATATATAAGTGGTCTATGACTCTACTCTGATAGTCATAAAATTTTATGCAAGTTTACTGGAAACAAATGGATTAGTTTAGCAGGTTATTTTTAAATTATCAGAATAAATATCTTACTACTACCAAGAAAAGTAATTATTAATAAAATAATTAATGTTAACTGATAGTCTACTATTTGTAAAATCTTATGTTGGAGGTTTACATTAATTAATTTGTTGAATCTTCACTAAAGTTCTATCTAGTGAATGTTATTCATTGATTCTATTTAAGTGATGATACATATGGAGTGAAGTCATTACTGTGGTGGCTGAAGACATTTCTCCTTTTAGTTCCATGAAGCAAAGTGCCTTTGTGGGAATTATGGGATCCAGCACCATATACCAAGGGGTCTGAGATTAACCTTGCACCAGGGTATCTGGCATTGAGCATATAGACATTTCTTCAGGTGATGAAATCAATGGAGAAGCAAATCTGCCCAAATCCCTGTCTTCATAATTGGAAAGCAACCTGAAGAGGATATGCAGAAACACTGGAGAGAAACTGTAAAAGTGAAGCCTTTAGGAAGATATTGGAGTAAAAGAGAGAAAGAAACAAGTTATAGCATAGTGGAGAGAATCATAACTTTACAGTGTTGGCCCTTCTCCAAGGCAACACGGCATGTGGCTGAACTATCAGAGAACAGTGATATTTCCTACAGGGAAGAGGAACAGTGAATAAGTGCCCCACCGCCTAATTGGTTCGAGATTTAGCTGGAGTATCCAGCTTCTTTCCAGCAGTATCCAGAGTACCGAATTGGATTCTCTGTCTCTATGAGGCAGAAGGAGACCAGGAAAGAGTTAGATAAGAATATCAAAGGATATTAAAGAGACATGATTCAAGGGAATGCTTTTGCACTGTTGGTGGGAATGTAATTTGATATAGTCACTATAGAATATGGTAAGGAGATTCCTTAAAAAACTGGGAATAAAACCACCATATGACACAGCAATCCCACTCCTAGGCATATACCCTGAGGGAACCAAAACTGAAAGAGACACATGTATCCCTTTGTTCACTGTAGCACTATTTACAATAGCTAGAACATGGAAGCAACCTAGATGTTCATGGATGAATGGATAAAGAAGCTGTGGTACATATACACATATTCTTTAAAAGGAATACCTTTAAGTCAGTTTTAATGAGGTGGTTGAACCTAGAACCTATTATACAGATGAAATAAATCAGAAAGAGAAAGAAGAATAACATATTCTAATGCATATATGTGGAATCTATAAAAATGGAACTGAAGAATTTAGGAGAAAAGGAAAGAATTAAGCATCTGAATGTAGAGTTCCAAAGAATAGCAAGAAGAGATAAGAAAGCCTTCTTCAGCGATCAATGCAAAGAAATAGAGGAAAAGAACAGAATGGAAAAGGCTAGAGATCTCTTCAAGAAAATTAGAGATACTAAGGGAACATTTCATGCAAAGATGGGCTTGATAAAGGACAGAAATGGTCTGGACCTAAGAGAAGCAGAAGAGATTAAGAAGAGGTGGCAAGAATACATGGAAGAAGTATACAAAACAGATCTTCATGACCCAGATAATCATGATGATGTGATCACTAATCTAGAGCCAGACATCTTGGAATGTGAACTCCAGTGGGCCTTAGAAAGCATCACTATGAACAAAGCTAGTGGAGGTGATGGAATTCCAGTTGAGCTGTTTCAAATCCTGAAAGATGATGCTGTGAAAGTGCTGCACTCAATATGCCAGCAAATTTGGAAAACTCAGCAGTGGCCACAGAACTGGAAAAGGTCAGTTTTCATTCCAGTCCCAAAGAAAGGCAATGCCAAAGAATGCTCAAACTACCGCACAATTGCATTCATCTCACATGCTAGTAAAGTAATGCTCAAAATTCTCCAAGCCAGGCTTCAGCAATA
>SJYW01056076.1:99910-130959 GCA_006410735.1 Raphicerus campestris | reverse complement strand
ATGATTTGGGAGAATGACACTGAAACATGTATACTATCATATAAGAAATGAAGCGCCAGTCTATGTTCAATGCAGGATACAGGATACTTGGGGCTGGTGTATGGGATGATCCTGGGAGGTGGGGTGGGGAGGGAGGTGGGAGGGGGCTTCAGCATGGGGAGATCATGTACACCTGTGGCTGATTCATGTCGATGTATGGCAAAACCAATACAGTACTGTAAAATAGAATAAAGTATTAAAAAATTAAAAAAAATAAATGCTTTGTCAGACCTCTAATCTCCTATCTGAATAACAAAAATACACAAACTATGGACTATTTAGTTATTAGTTTTCATAATGAGGAAAAAGTAAATATATTGGATTTTCTTAATCAAAACTATATTTGTAACATTATTTTTTTGTGGTATTTATCTTCAGATTAGCATGGATCTTTTACACCATCAACTAACTCATTTTAAAATGAACAGTTAAATAAAAATGGCTAAATAAGTTCAAGAACATAAAACTTCACATGTATTATAGGAAATGTTAAACTAATGTTGATTTTTTTCACATGCAAACAATGAGAAACTATTTTTTATATATAATGCTGTAAGCATAATGATTTTTAAAAATGGATCAAAGACTTGAAATACGTCAGATTACAATAGGTTCAGTTCAGTTCAGTCACTCAGTCATATCTGACTCTTTGTGACCCCATGAACTGCAGCATGCCAGGCCTCCCTGTCCATCACCAGCTCCTGGAGTTCACTCAGACTCACATCTGAGTGAACTGACATCGAGTCAGTGATGTCACCCAGCCATCTCATCCTCTGTCGTCCCCTGCTTCTCCTGGCCCCAACCCCTCTCAGCATCAGAGTCTTTTCAAATGAGTCAACTCTTCGCATAAAGTGGCCAAAGTACTGGAGTTTCACATTTAGCATTATTCCTTCCAAAGAAATACCAGGGCTGATCTTCAGAATGGACTGATTGGATCTCCTTGCAGTCCAAGGGACTCTCAAGAGTCTCCTCCAACACCACAGTTCAAAATCATCAATTCTTCAGTGCTCAGCTTTCTTCACAGTCTAACTCTCACATCCATACATGACCACTGGAAAAACCATTACTTTGACCAGATGGACCTTTGTTGGCAAAGAAATGTCTCTGATTTTCAATATGCTATCTAGGGTGGTAATAAATTTCCTTACGAAGAGTAAGTGTCTTTTTAAATTCATGGCTGCATTCATCATCTGCAGTGATTTTGGAGGCCCCAAAAAATAAAGTCTGACACTGTTTCTACCCTTTCCCCCATCTATTTTCCATGAAGTGTTGGGACCAGATGCCATGATCTTCATTTTCTGAACCTTGAGCTTTAAGCCAACATTTTCACTCTCCTCTTTCACTTTCATCAAGAGGCTTTTTACTTCCTCTTCACTTTCTGCCATAAGGGTGTTTTCATCTGCATATCTGACGTTACTGATATTTCTCTGAGCAATTTTGCTTCCAGCTTGTACTTCTTCCAGCCCAGCGTTTTTCATGGTGTACTCTGTATAGAAGTTAAATAAGCAGGGTGACAATAAACAGCCTTGTCGTACTCCTTTTCCTATTTTGAACCAGTCTGTTGTTCCATGTCCAGTTCTAACTGTTGCTTCCTGACCTATAAATAGGTTTCTCAAAAGGCAGATCAGGTTGTCTGGTATTCCCATCTCTTTCTGAATTTTCCACAGTTTATTGTGATGCACACAGCCAAAGGCTTTGGCATAGTCAATAAAGCAGAAATAGACGTTTTTCTGGAACTCTCTTGCTCTTTCGATGATTCAGTGGATGTTGACAATTTGATCTCTGGTTCCTCTGCCTATTCTAAAACCAACTTGAACATCTAGAAGTTCACAGGCCATGTACTGCTGAAGCCTGGCTTGGAGAATTTTGATCATTACTTTACTAGTGTGTGAGATGAGTGCAATTGTGTAGAAGTTTGAGCATTCTTTGTCATTGCCTTTCTTTGGGACTGGAATGAAAACTGACCTTTTCCAGTGCTGTGACCACTTCTGAGTTTTCCAAATTTGCTGGCATATTGAGTGCAGCACTTTCACAGCATTGTCTTTCAGGACTGTAAATAGCTCAACTGGAATTCCATCACCTCCACTAGCTTTGTTCATAGTGATGCTTCTAAGGCCCACTTGAGTTCACATTCCAGAATGTATGGCTCTAGGTGAGTAATCAGATCATTGTGATTGTCTTGGTCTTGGAGATCTTTTTTTTATAGTGCAATAGGTTAACACTGAGCAAAAACTAGAAAGTAAGAAAAAATTCATAAAAATAATTTTTTAAAAGGTAGTACAAAACTGAAACACTTAATAAGACATCAAGGATATTTATCCTACTAATGTATTCACATTTAGCTATTATAAAATAGGGCTTCCCTGGTGGCTCTGACGATAAAGCGTCTGCCTGCAGTGCGGAAGACCTGGGTTCGATTCCTGGGTTGGGAAGATCCCCTGGAGAAGGAAATGGCAATACACTCCGGCACTCTTGCCTAGAAAATCCCATGGAGGGAGGAGCCTGGAAGGCTGCAATCCATGGGGTCGCTGAGGGTCGGACACGACTGAGTGACTTCACTTCACTTCACTTCATTATAGAATAAATGTTTTAAAGGACAATAAACAAGGAAAATTGGCTTCATGTTAACCAAATTTTGATTTAAAAAGAGTAGCAAATATTTTTATGCCTTCTTTCATATTATTAAAACAACTCATGTAAATAATTTAATAATCCTTTATTGAATCCAAGCAATATGTTAACTCAGAAAAGAATATATTTTTAATTATTTCATGATATCAGTTTTGATCCCAGTTGTGAAATGATTGTAATAAAAATAATATGATCATTTTCTCCTCAAAATTTGGATATAGTAACACCTTATTCTGTATTCTCCCTTAGATGTTGATTAAAGGGCAGGAAGAGAAAAGGACTGGTAAATGTGCCAGGTCCTGAGTGACGTATTTTATGTGCATTTGTCTCATTTTATCCTGGGAGCGACCTGACTATTAACTGTGAGCATTGCTCTGTACCTATCAATGATTCTCAAAACCATCATCAAGACTGTTTTATAGTGTCAATAAAAGTCCTAATTGCAACCATTTATTGAGCCCTCATTATGTGTCAGGCAGTCTACTTAGCATTTTACTTACATTATGTTATTTAAGTCTCAAAAAAAAAAAAAAAAGAAAGCCTCAATATTCTCATAAAAATAGGAAAATAGAATCATAGTGGATAAGTAACTCAAGCTAAGAGAAACTGAGATTCTTAGCCAAATCATTTGACTTTAACAATTGCTATTAGCTGCCTCCCTAGGCCACTGCCCCTTCCAATCTTACCAAAGTCAGATATAGCTATGGCTAATCATGGAGACAAAGGGAACTGGTGATGATATTATGACTAGCATGCTAGAAGCTATGCTTATTTCTCTTTTAAACTGAGTATGTTAGGTTACTTGTGCACACATGTGTGTTTCTATGTGTAAAGGGAATTTAAATTTTGCAACATAAGAAACTCTTTCATTGAGGTGATGAATTGTTTGTAGAAGACTGAGGATGAGAGATGAGAAAATCCCAACCACTATGTTACTGCAGGAAATGTGTTATCTTCTTCAGAAAGCTCATCAAAGCCTAGTAAGACTTATTTTCTATCTCTATGTATTTAAATATAGAATCAAATATATATCTTGTCATTATAAGATTTTACGATACCTATCATTTTAATCAGAATAAATATATACATATGTGTGTATATATTTATGTATATATACACATCCTTGCACATGTATATATACTATGAACCATTTGTTGAGCCCTCTTTGTGTGCCATACATACATGCACATACACACATATGTATACAATACACATGCATCAAAAGTCTTAATAAATGTGGATATCAAGTATGTAACTTCTGAACTCATCCTGATAAAAGAACAATAGCATGAGAAAAATGAAAAAGAGAAGGTGCAAAAGATTCCACTTGTAGGAACATTCTTTAATCTATAACCATTCAGTCAGAGGCAATGAAAGGAACCAAAATATATTAAAACTTTTGTAGTCTTATATTGGAAGTATTTCCCAAATCTCATAGATAATGAACTTACAGATCATACCTTTGAGTATGTTATTGCTATTTTACCCCTTTATGGCTGTTTTCCTATTTATCTAAAGCCACTCAATGATATCTTCCTCTATCTATAATAATTTTGCCTGTACCACATTATTGCTGTGAAAATTCAGTGAAACAATCTTGGTAAAATGTGTATAGGACTGTGCTTGCCCACATTAAGTGCAAAAGTACAGAGTGGTAGCTGGATTCTTTATGTTCACAGATTGAGCATAGAACTTATACAACCAATCTGCAATAAGTATTTCTTAGGTCAATAACTAAAGAGTCCATAGGCATATTATTCCCTTTATTACTTTCTTTTCTTGTCACGGTGATTTCTGTTGGCCCCCAATTGGAGACAGAAGAATTTATATCTCTACAGCCTCTCTTTCACAACATAAGTTAAAAGTACTCCACATGTGCAAATATATGCGGGTTGATGAAATTGCAAGCACTTTAGAAATAAGAACATTATTTATAATTTTCTGAAATAATTAAGTGTGCCATTATGAAACCTCCAGCTTTATATACTCTAAAATTTTTCTTTTCTGTAAATGACATACATGATTTATTAGTTTGTTTAAAGATAGTCTATCAGTTTAAATTTATTATATTGGCTCAGAAAATAAACTAAATGAAATTGATCAGCAAAAAGTGTCCCATTCTATGCCATAGCCCTACTGGAAATGAGTGCAGAGGGGGAGAAAATCTGCTTGATCATCCCTGACTACTGGCTTATTCCACAGTGATAGACATGTGCAACAGAACTAGGGAGGGATAAATACTGCTGCTTCTTCCATTTACTCTTTTCCTATGAAAGAAATAGTTATTTCAACCTTTACATATTGTCTTTGGGCTTCCCCAGTGGCTCAGCAGTAAAGAATCCACCTATAATGCATGAGATGCATGTTCACTACCTGTGCTGGGAAGATCCCCTGGAGAAGAAAATGGCAACCCACTTCAGTATTCTTGTCTGGGAAATGACATGGACAGAGGAGCCTGACGGGCTACAGTCCATAGGATCTCAAAAAAAAATCAGACACAACTTAATGACTCAAAAACAACAATGTTGTCTTTATAAACCTTACACTTAGCAACATTTTTCAGGGTTTATTTCTGTGACTCCAGTGACCAGGAGTAAATTTCACCCTTGGTATAATCTTGAATGACAGGAAAAGACAAGTCAAGTAAATGCCGAGTATATATCAGATTCCTTCCCTAATGGTGTGAATTTCTTAGTGAAAAGAGTAAAATTTAAAAAAAAATAAATTTTACAAGTTTTTCACTTGGACTTCTTTAATGAAGATTAACCTGACCTACTATTGGCCTTAGTATTTGCCTATTTCAAAGGAAGAAAAATATGATAGCTTCTAGATTCATTACAGTTTAATATCAGGGTTATTTTCATTTCATCAAGCCAATATAATTCTCATAAAAATAATAAATGCTGCACACTGACCATAACATCATGCATACAAATCCATTCACTTCTTTCCAAATGACCCATCACACAAAATTAAAATTTTCCTGTATTAACTGATCTGTCACAAAACACTAAACATGACACATAGCTTAATTTTTTATTCTACAAACAATATATTTTAGGTAAAAATTAATATATTATGTATGGAAATTCATATACCATATGCTAAATAAGTTAAATTTTATGTAACCTAACTCCTGGAATTTTAGGTGTACATTCAACAATGATAAGCTTAACAATGTTTAAGTCTTGGTATTTAACTAAACACATCTAGAAAAATAGAAATGATGATATAATTCAGTTTTGAATTATACAATCAAAAATCACAGAAAAATTGTCAAACTGAACTTACTACCTTCAAAAGAAATTAAACAATTACCAGGGAAGAAATTAAACAATTATTAGGGAAGTTGTAAAACTATAAGAATAATACATCTATACTGAAATGTAGAAGTAAATTTAAGAAAAAGCATTAACTCTTGATTGTTTTCTTATTAAACGGATGTAAAGAATATTTTTCATTACATTATAAAAGCTGTTATTAGTTTGCCCTGATAATGATTATACTTGCAAGTATAGTACTAGAATTCCAAAATACAATAATCCAAAATAAGCTAAAAAATTATAAAAATATAATAAAATGATATATAAATAATGAAAAAAAACCTAAATATTTCATGTTTGAAAAAATGGGAGAAGAGTATAATTGCTTAATCCACTTATTTAGAAATTTCTTCAGTTCGTCTTCTCAATAATGGAAAAATCCCCAATAAAATTAAAATTATCTACCTCTAAAACTCAAGAAAAACAGTTTAAAAATCTTTAGAACCAAGAAAATGACACAGCAAACTGCCTTTTTAGAACAGTAAAAAATGAATAGATTTCCTCTACTAAGTGAAAAAAAAAAAAAAAAAGAGGAAAAAATAAAATGGGAAAGACTTGAGATCTCTTCAGGAAAATTAGAGATACTAAGGGAACAAGAGCGTGGATGGCTGATACAGTGCGTGGAGTTCAGCCAACAGGAGCTCCCCAAGTTCCAGGCCAGAGGAAGAAGCCAGGAAGATCCTATGCACTAGGGGCAGTGGCCGAGAGGAACTATCCCACGTCCAAGGTCAGGGACGGCAGCTAAGAGGAGCTATGCAGCGTCCGAGGTCAGGGGCAGCGGCCAAGAGTACCAGGCTGCAACAGCGCAGGAGCAGCCGAGAGGAACTCCGCCTGCCCAAGGCAAGGGGTGGCAGTCTGGAGGAGTGACTCCATGTCCTAAGAGCAGTGGCTGTGAGGGCACCAGAGGACCTAGGGGACCTATTCCATGTTCACGGTTGGGAGGGGAGGCGGTAAGGAAATACTCCTCATCCAAGGTAGGGAGCAATAGCTGCACTTTGCTGGAGCAGCCGTGAAGAGGTACCCAACGTTCAAGGTAAGAACGTAGGTGTTGCAAGAAGGCATCAGAGGGCAGACACACTGAAACTATAATCGCAGAAAACTAGTCAATCGAATCACACTAGGACCACAGCCTTGTCTAACTCAGTGAAACTAAGCCATGCCCTGAGGGGCCACCAAGGATGGGTGGGCATGGTGGAGAGGTCAGACACATTGTGGTCCACTGGAGAAGGGAATGGCAAACCACTTCAATATTCTTGCCTTGAGAACCCAATGAACAGTACGAAAAGGCAAAATGATAGGATACCATAAAAGGACTCCCCAGGTTAGTAGGTACCCACTATGCTACTGGAGATCAGTAGAGAAATAACTCCAGAAAGAATGAAATGATGGAGCCAAAGCAAAAACCATGCCCAGCTGTGGTTGTGACTGGAGATAAAAGAAAGGTCCAATGCTGTAAAGAGCAATATTGCATAGGACCCTGGAATGTAAGGTCCATGACATTCAAGGCAAATTGGAAGTGGTCAAAAAGAGATGGCAAGAGTGAATATCAACATTCTAGGAATCAGCTAACTAAAATGGACTGGAATGGGTAAATTTAACTCAGATGACCATTATATCTACTATGGTGAGCAGAAATCCCTTCGAAGAAATGGAGTAGCCATCATGGTCAACAAAAAGTCCAAAATGCAACACTTGGTTGCAATCTCAAAAATGACAGAATGATCTCTGTTCATTTCCCAGGGAAACCATTCAGTATCACAGTAATCCAAGTCTATGCCTTAACCAGTAATGCTGGAGAAGCTGAAGTTGAACGGTTCTATGAAGACCTACAAGACCTTTTAGAACTAACAGCAAAAAAGATGTCATTTTCATTATAGGGGACTGGAATGCAAAAGTAAGAAGTCGAGAAACACCTAGAGTAACAGGTAAATTTGGCCTTGGAATACAGAACAAAGTAGGGCAAAGACAAAGACTGTTGCCAAGAAAATGCATTGATCATAGCACATACCCACTTCCAACAACAGAAGAGAAGACTCTACACATGGACATCACCAGATGGTCAACACTGAAATCAGATTGATTATATTATTTGCAGCCAAAGATGGAGAAGCTCTATACAGTCCAGAAAAACAAGGCCAGGAGCTGACTGTGCTCAGATCATGAACTCATTATTACCAAATTCAGACTTAAATTGAAGAAAGTAGAGAAAACCCATAGACCATTCAGGTATGACCTAAATCAAATCCCTTATGATTATACAGTGGAAGTGAGAAATAGATTTAAAGGACTAGATCTGTTAGATAGAGTGCCTGATGAACTATGGACTGAGGTTCGTGACATTGTACAGGAGACAGGGATCAAGACCACCCCCATGGAAAAAAAATGCAAAAAAGCAAAATGGCTGTCTGTTAAGGCCTTACAAATAGCTGTGAAGAGAAGAGAGGTGAAAAGCAAAGGAGAAAAGGAAAGATATGAATATCTAAATGCAGAGTTCCAGAGAATAGCAAGAAGAGATAAGAAAGGCTTCCTCAGGGATCAATGCAAAGAAACAGAGAAAAACTACAGAATGGGAAGAACTAGAGATCTCTTTCAGAAAATTAGAGATACCAAGGGAACATTTCATGCAAAGATGGGCTTGATAAAGGACAGAAATGGTATGGATCAAACAGAAGCAGGAGATGCTATGAAGAGGTGGCAAGAATACACGCAAGAACTGTACAAAAAAGATCTTCACGACCAAGATAATCACGATGGTGTGTTCACTCACCTAGAATCAGACATTCTGGAATGTGAACTCAAGTGGGCCTTAGAAAGAATCACTACGAACAAAGCTAGTGGAGGTGACAGATTCCAGTGGAACTGTTTCAAATACTGAAAGATGATGTTGTGAAAGTGCTTCAGTCAATATGCCAACAAATTTGGAAAACTCAGCAGTGGCCACAGGACTGGAATAGGTCAGTTTTCATTCCAATCCCAACAAAAAGCAATGCCAAAGAATGCTCAAAGTACCACACAATTGCAGTCATCTCACACACTAGTAAAGTAATGCTCCAAATTCTCCAAGCGAGGCTTCAGCAATATGTGAAACGTGAACTTTTAGATGATCAAGCTAAAGGAAGAGGAACCAGAGATCAAATTGCCAATATCCGCTGGATCATGAAAAAAAAGCAAGAGCATTCCAGAAAAACATCTATTTCTGCCTTCTTGACTGTGCCGAAGCCTTTGACTGTGTGGATCACAATAAACTGGTAAATTGTGAGATAGATGGGAATACCAGACCACCTGACCTGCCTCTTGAGAAACATATATGTAGGTCAGGAAGCAACAGTTATAACTGGACATGGAACAACAGACTGGTTCCAAATAAGAATAAGAGTATGTCAAGGCTGTATATTGTCACCCTGCTTATTTAACTTATATGCTAAGTATATCATGAGAAACGCTGGGCTGGAAGAAGCACAAGCAGGAATAAAGATTGCTGGGAGAAATATCAGTAACCTCAGATATGCTGATGATACCATAAATTTATACACTTTCTCTCCACAAAGATACAGCTGAGAATTAAAGATGAATTAGTTTAAACTCTGTGAAAAATCTGTATTCAGGAAGCTTACTGAGAGGACTGTGGGGATTAACACCTGCAGGTTAATAAGGAGAGTGGGACTTTTCAAAGGGAGAGTCCTGTTGTTAAAAGCAAGCCCACAAGGAACTCTGGAATATGATGGCACCTGAAAAGCAGACAACTTGGCCTTTCTTCCTCTCTACTGATCAGTCATGTATGTGGCTGAATCTTGGAGAACTCAGAGAAAGAAATCTCTTCCACCAAACCGGATCTTGGAGAAAGCATAAAACCAGACAACAGCATTAAATGGAGATTTTGCTCTCTATTTCTTAAAGCATATTAAATATGACCTCTATCTACCCATCCATGTATCAAACGAGAACTAAAAGGCAGACAAGACATGAGAAAATCTTTAATCATATTTGACAACTAAAATTTAATGTGTAACTATGCTCTCAAATCAGTCAAAAGTAGAGAAATACCACAGAAGAAAAATCGGCCAAGGATACAAACAGTTAATTCACAAAAGGTATTTCACTGGTCAATAAAGATAGGAAGAGACATTCAAGGTCCAAACTAATCAAATAAGGGACTTTTTTTTTTTTTTTAAGTGGTAACATGATATTAGTGGTTAAGAGATGTTTGTAAAATAATTTGGAAACAAAACTGTAAAAAATTACAGAATATATGATCCAGTATATACTTAAACAGATAACTACAAAACCTTGAAATGATAACATTGATGAATTTTTATTTCACAGTGCATATTTTAACATTTATTTAATGATATTTTGATTTAGAAATATTTCCACTTTTAGTGACTCTTGATTTCTCTGTGATAGGTCAACCAAACCCAGTGGCTTAGCACACTGAAAACAAAGGATTCTGAAATCAGGGTTTAGCCTTCTATTCTTTCTGTCCTGTGTCTCGCCACTCTTCAAATCACTGTACACTATAAAAATATTCAACTGCTTGCAGCTCTCAGAATTTCTATGTTTTATATGGACTTCCCTGGTGGCTCAGACAGTAAAATATCTGCCTACAATGCGGGAGACCCAGGTTCAATCCCCGGGTTGGGAAGATCACCTGGAGGAGGCAATGACAACCCACTCCAGTACTCTTGCCTGGAAAATCCCGTGGACAGAGGAGCCTGGTAAGCTACAGTCCATGGAATCACAGAGTCGGACACGACTTCACTTTCATTTTCACTTTGTACTTTCATCCTTACATGACAATGCCCCTTCCACCCCTGGAAACTTCTCCACAATCTATGGCCAAATCGTAACTTGTGCTCCTTCATTTTCCATCTAGTAGTCCCTCTTCCTGGGCGATTTCTGATTCCTCAAGGCTGAGGGAGGAACACCTCATCTTTGAGCTTGATCATCCACTGATCACACAGTAAAGCAGTTGTCTCTTTATTCTGTCACTCCAACTTGAATGTAAACTTCTCAGCAGTTCATGACTCCACTTCACAGATGCATTGGATAAAATTTCCCCTCTCCTGTGGAAGGCGTTCTTCATTGTCAAGTGAACACACTTCAGACCAAACTCCTTTCCCTCACAGAAAACTATTTCATAGTCGCTTTCTCTAGATTAATTTCCTTATGTCTCACTGGTATGAATGATAAAGAGGGCAAAAATTACTCCCCCAAGATACTTCACTATTACTCTCTTTATCACTCATACCAGTGAGTTTCCCCATAAACCAGTGGCTACACTTTAGAATCCATTGCAGTGATTTAATAAATACAGATGCCTGGAATCTATTTACAGGTCAATTAATTTAGAAGCTCTGGGTATGACCTAGTGCTGCTTTGTAATATCCTAGGTGACACCAGAGGCAGACAGGACTAAGAGGCAGTTCAGTGGTAAAGAATCTGCCCCCCCCCCGCCCCCGCCAATACAGGAGATGCAAGAGATGCAGCTTCAATCCGAGGGTCTGGAAGATCCCCTGGAGTAGGAAATGACAACCTAACTCACTCCACTGTTCTTTCCTGGAAAATTCCATGGACAGAGAGTCTATCGGGCTACAGTCCATTGGGCCACAAAGAGTTGGACATGACTAATCGTGCGTGAGTAGGTGATACCAGACAGCTTTAGGGGTTATTTGATTTCGGTCAAACTCAGATTGATTTCATTCAGTCCCATAGATTCATATATATACATATGCTGTTTATTTAAATTCAATTATCCATCTTCCCTGATCCACATCTAACTACCATAGGAAATCTCCCTTAAAAGTCTAATAATCTTTACCTTATAAAGATAGAACTCTGATTTACCCCCCTTAAAGTGCTCTCAGGTCAACAACGGATATCTCTTATTAAAGGTTTTTCAGGCCCAAGCCGTGCATTCTTATTTAACTTCTTTCTCTCATTCTTGTTCTGTGTGAATCCATCAGTATTTACTTCTGTTATTTCTTTTTTATTTCATGACTTTTTTCCTTTCCTCATACTTCATATAATTATTTTTTACTGAAATATAGTAAATTTACAATGTTTTTTAAGTGTATCCGCTTTACAACATACAACGAAGTGAATTAGCTATATATATATATATATATATATATATATATGTGTGTGTATATATATGCCCTGCCTCTTCTGCCTCCTTCCCATCCCACCCCTCTAGGTCATCACAGAGCAGAGATAAGCTCCCTGTGTTATACAGCAGCTTCCATTAGCTATCTATTTCATTATGTTGCATTAGTTTCACATGTATAGCAGTGATTCAGTTATGTGCTATACTAAGTCTCTTCAGTCGTGTCTGACTCTTTGAGACCCTATGTACTCTAGCCCATCAGCCTCTTCTGTCCATGGAATTCTCCAGGTAAGAATACTGGAGAGGGTTGTCAGGGGATATTCCTGACATAGAGATCGAACCCAAGCCTCATTATGTCTTCTGGATTGCAGGCAAGTTCTTTACAACTAGTCTACCTGGGAAGTCCGAATCAGTTATACGTACATTTAAATTATTATTATTATTTTTGGTATCGTCTTCTATTATAGGTTATTACAAGATACTAGGTAGAGTTCCCTGTGCTATATAGTAGGTCCTTACCATTAACCTGTATGTGAAAGTGCTGCACTCAATATGCCAGTAAATTTGGAAAACCCAGAGGTGGCCACAGGACTGGAAAAGGTCAGTTTTCATTCCAATTCCAAAGAAAGATAGTGCCAAAGAATGCTCAAACTACCACACAATTGCACTCATCTCACACACTAGTAAAGTAATGCTCAAAATTCTTCAAACCAGGCTTCAGCAATACGTGGCCTGTGAACTTCCAGATATTCAAGCTGGTTTTAGAAAAGGCAGAGGAACCAGAGATCAAATTGCCAACATCCGCTGGATAATGGAAAAAGCAAGACAGTTCCAGAAAAACAAAACAAAACAAAACATATATTTCTGCTTTCTTGACTATGCCAAAGCCTTTGACTGCGTGGATCACAATAAACTGTGGAAAATTCTGAAAGAGATGGGAATACCCGGACCTGCCTCTTGAGAAACCTATATATAGATCAGGAAGCAACAGTTAGAACTGGACATGGAACAACAGACTAGTTCCAAATAGGAAAAGGAGTTGGTCCATACTGTATATTGTCACCTTGCTTATTTCACTTCTATGCAGAGTACATCATGAGAAACGCTGGATTGGAAGGAACATAAGCTAGATTCAAGATTGCTGGGAGAAATATCAATAAGCTCAGATATGCAGATAACACCACTCTTATGGCAGAAAGTGAAGAGGAACCAAAAAGAGTGTTGATGCAAGTGAAAGTGGAGAGTGAAAAGTTTTACTTAAAGCTCAACGTTCAGATAATGAAGATCATGGCATCTGGTCCCATCACTTCATGGGAAATCGATGGGGACACAGTGGAAACAGTGTCAGACTTAATTTTGGGGGGCTCCAAAATCACTGCAGATGATAACTGCAGCTATGAAATTAAAAGACACTTACTCCTTGGAAGAATAGTTATGAGCAACCTAGATAGCATATTCAAAAGCAGAGACATTACTTTGCCAACAAAGGTACATCTAGTTAAGGTTCTGGTTTTTCCAGTGGTGATGTATGGATGTGAGAGTTGGACTGTGAAGAAAGCTGAGCACTAAAGAATTGATGCTTTTAAACTGTGGTATTGGAGAAGACTCTTGAGAGTTCCTTGGACTGCAAAGAGATCCAGCAAGTCCATTCTGAAGGAGATCAGCCCTGGGATTTCTTTGGAAGGAATGATGCTAAAGTTGAAACTCCAATACTTTGGCCACCTCATGCAAAGAGTTGACTCATTGGTAAAGACTCTGATGCTGGGAGGGACCGAGGGCAGGAGGAGAAGGGGACGATAGAGGATGAGATGGCTGGATGGCATCACCGACTCGATAGACATGAGTTTGAGTGAACTCAGGGTGATGGACAGGGAGGCCTGGTGTGCTGCGATTCATGGGGTCGCAAAATGTCAGACATGACTGAGTAACTGAACTGAACTGAACTGAGCTGATTTATATTCATCCCATACTCCAAATTTATCATTAACTTCTGTTTGCTTATTTAAAATATATCCCCAATTTTATTACCATTTAGCACCTTCATTATCAGCTAAGCCAGAATTTCTCAAATCTGGTATCAATGCACCTGGGCTGGGAGTGATTGCAGGTATGCTGAAATACTGATACTTTTACCCTGCCCTGGTAGCTGGCAGGACCAGTAAGTTGCAGTTCCTGAGCTTCTCATATCAGGTTTGGAGGTCTGTCTGAAGCTGCCATCAGTGAAAATTGACTACTATAGTACTTTCTGATGAAGTTCCCTTGTTTTGATTTTCAATCATCTGCAGTTATCTTCAAAATGGCAAATAAAATGATATTTGCCAATGATAACTGGTTGTAACGCTGCCATGATCAAGGTTTTTAGTGGGCTCCCATCACCAAGCGCCCTGCCTATCCGTCTAACTTCATCTCTACAACTCTTCCCCTGAGACACTCTGCTTCTTGCTGACTTTAGAAAAGGCCATGCTGGTTTCTTCTGTATTACTTGTGTCAGTACTCTAGACCTGTCCTGGCCCATTCCTCCATTTTCCTGAGGTGTCTGCCTTATGATGCTGCTCAGAGAGTCCTCCCCTACACATAGCTTTCCCCTTATCACTTATTATCTTTCTTCATGGCATAATATATGTTAATATGAATTTATCTGCTTATGAAGTTTAGGTTTCTCAACAGAAGAGAAACTCAGTATATACAAATATAGTCACTGCTCTATTTCTTCATTTGGAAGAGATGACACTAGTAGTCACATTTTGAATAAATGAGTGAATGGCTCTGATTATCAAACATAGGTCTTCATTCCTTTCTAAAATTTTCTAAATTTTGCTTCTTACTGCCTCAGAATTAAGAACTAGATACCAATGTTAAATTGATTTGTTTTATTGGCTTCAGAAATATTAAATAAGAATAAATAAAATATGCTCTCAGCGTAGAAGAAATGTTAAAAAAGCTAGGATCTCTTAATTAAATTGGAGATGAAAGGACTATTGAATGTTGATTTTCCAAATCAAATTAAATATAGTCTTCATAGAGGTGCCACAATAATCAACTTCTTCATAATGTTCACATTATATTCTTGGAAAATAAAAAAAAATGGTGAATAATTTCCGGTGTTCAGGAGGTTTCTTTATGTGCCTGACAAACAAAATATTTTGTGATTAAAATTTTGACTAATAGTAATATATTTATTAAATTTATATAGACTAAATCATAATTTTTTTATTATTTTGTTCTTTACAAAGATAACAAAGATAAAATTTGAAATATATAAATATCACATATTATATGTAAAGTGATATGTGAACAAATATATATATAAATACCATGAAAACTGTTGAAAACAATTAGCAAATGTATTAAACATATTCTAAATATGATATATATCTAATATAGGTATGAGTTAATGTCACAATAGCCAAGTAGATAATTAAACTTGATTATTCAGGGTTCATTTTAATTAACAGAAGAATAGTCAAATGATACTTCCAGAGTCCTATCTTGAGATTAGGTTGTAACTGATCTTCAATTATTTCAGTAATTATTTACTCCCTTATTTGACTATCTACTCTACACACACACACACACACACATACACACACAAGCACACATACATGGATTTGTTACTAGTAGTCATAAATGAAAATATTAAATCACATGCTTATATTTTTAATACGTGATTATATCAATTTTTTATGGAAACATAGTCTATTCAATTAAATATCATTTATTCAGCCATTTCTTCTCCAAACACATTAATTGTTTCCAGAACAAAATTATGTTCCATTTTAGAAGTTTGGTTAATAAGGAATTTTATCTTTAATTCTAATATTCTCCTGTTATTTTCAAATTTTATTGCTCTGGTCACATCATAAATTAAAATGAGTGAGAGTTATATCAATTTCACTTTTTTAACATCTTCTACTATCCCTTTTGTAGTATATAATACATTTTAAATACTCAGTTTTTATGTTAAATCTTAATTTTCACTGAGGGCCAAATAATTGATACTTGCAAACTGTGGTGCTGGAGCTCTTGAGAATCCCTTGAACAACAAGGAGACCAAATGAGTCAATCTTAAGGGAAATCAACCCTGAATATTTATGGGAAAGACTGATACTAAGCTGAAGCTCCAATACTTTGGCCAGCTGATGCCAAGTGCAGACTCATCGGAAAAGGCCCTGATTCTGAGAAATATTGAAAATAGGAAAAGGAGACACTTTGAGATGATTTGATAGCATTAAAGATTCAGTGGACACGAGTTTGAGCAAACTCCAGAAGAAAGTGAAGGATAGAGGAGCTGGGTGTGCTGCAGTGCATGGAGTACAAAGAGTGGAACACGACTGAGTGACTGAACAATGAAAAAGAAGTTCTCACTCTATAGAAATTTGTTCCCTTTATTCCAGTACACTGATTTCTCAGACGGTAGATTCAAGAAGTTTATTACAAAGTATTGAGAGAATCAATGTAGAATTTCTACGTAAATGAAAATATAATGAAGAGATAATAACTATGTTCGCTTAATAAAAGCTGCATAAGGGAAAATGTACCTGTATATATAAATGTGAGTGTGTGTACACATATGCATATGTACACACATACATCATAAGCTAACACATTCAGAAGACAAGCATAAATTTTGCATATTTATGATGATATAACTTATCTTGAGAGGATGGTTTCATGGTAAACCTTGACAAGTGTTCAGTTCAGTTCAGTTCAGTCGCTCAGTCATGTCTGACTCTTTGGCCCCCATTACTGCAGCATACCAGCTTTCCTGTCCATCACCAATTCCTTGAGCTTATTCAAACTCATGTCGATTGAGTCAGTGATGCCATCCAACTATGTCATCCTCTGTCATCTCCTTCTCCTCCCACCTTCAATCTTTCCCAGCCTCAGGGTCTTTTCAAATGAGTCAGTTTTTCCCATCAGGTGGCCAAAGTATTGGAGTTTCAGCTTTAGCATCAATCCTTCAAATTAATATTCAGGACTGACTTCCTTAAGGATTGGCTGGTTGGATCTANCTATATATATATATATATATATATATATATGTGTGTGTATATATATGCCCTGCCTCTTCTGCCTCCTTCCCATCCCACCCCTCTAGGTCATCACAGAGCAGAGATAAGCTCCCTGTGTTATACAGCAGCTTCCATTAGCTATCTATTTCATTATGTTGCATTAGTTTCACATGTATAGCAGTGATTCAGTTATGTGCTATACTAAGTCTCTTCAGTCGTGTCTGACTCTTTGAGACCCTATGTACTCTAGCCCATCAGCCTCTTCTGTCCATGGAATTCTCCAGGTAAGAATACTGGAGAGGGTTGTCAGGGGATATTCCTGACATAGAGATCGAACCCAAGCCTCATTATGTCTTCTGGATTGCAGGCAAGTTCTTTACAACTAGTCTACCTGGGAAGTCCGAATCAGTTATACGTACATTTAAATTATTATTATTATTTTTGGTATCGTCTTCTATTATAGGTTATTACAAGATACTAGGTAGAGTTCCCTGTGCTATATAGTAGGTCCTTACCATTAACCTGTATGTGAAAGTGCTGCACTCAATATGCCAGTAAATTTGGAAAACCCAGAGGTGGCCACAGGACTGGAAAAGGTCAGTTTTCATTCCAATTCCAAAGAAAGATAGTGCCAAAGAATGCTCAAACTACCACACAATTGCACTCATCTCACACACTAGTAAAGTAATGCTCAAAATTCTTCAAACCAGGCTTCAGCAATACGTGGCCTGTGAACTTCCAGATATTCAAGCTGGTTTTAGAAAAGGCAGAGGAACCAGAGATCAAATTGCCAACATCCGCTGGATAATGGAAAAAGCAAGACAGTTCCAGAAAAACAAAACAAAACAAAACATATATTTCTGCTTTCTTGACTATGCCAAAGCCTTTGACTGCGTGGATCACAATAAACTGTGGAAAATTCTGAAAGAGATGGGAATACCCGGACCTGCCTCTTGAGAAACCTATATATAGATCAGGAAGCAACAGTTAGAACTGGACATGGAACAACAGACTAGTTCCAAATAGGAAAAGGAGTTGGTCCATACTGTATATTGTCACCTTGCTTATTTCACTTCNCTATATATATATATATATATATATATATATGTGTGTGTATATATATGCCCTGCCTCTTCTGCCTCCTTCCCATCCCACCCCTCTAGGTCATCACAGAGCAGAGATAAGCTCCCTGTGTTATACAGCAGCTTCCATTAGCTATCTATTTCATTATGTTGCATTAGTTTCACATGTATAGCAGTGATTCAGTTATGTGCTATACTAAGTCTCTTCAGTCGTGTCTGACTCTTTGAGACCCTATGTACTCTAGCCCATCAGCCTCTTCTGTCCATGGAATTCTCCAGGTAAGAATACTGGAGAGGGTTGTCAGGGGATATTCCTGACATAGAGATCGAACCCAAGCCTCATTATGTCTTCTGGATTGCAGGCAAGTTCTTTACAACTAGTCTACCTGGGAAGTCCGAATCAGTTATACGTACATTTAAATTATTATTATTATTTTTGGTATCGTCTTCTATTATAGGTTATTACAAGATACTAGGTAGAGTTCCCTGTGCTATATAGTAGGTCCTTACCATTAACCTGTATGTGAAAGTGCTGCACTCAATATGCCAGTAAATTTGGAAAACCCAGAGGTGGCCACAGGACTGGAAAAGGTCAGTTTTCATTCCAATTCCAAAGAAAGATAGTGCCAAAGAATGCTCAAACTACCACACAATTGCACTCATCTCACACACTAGTAAAGTAATGCTCAAAATTCTTCAAACCAGGCTTCAGCAATACGTGGCCTGTGAACTTCCAGATATTCAAGCTGGTTTTAGAAAAGGCAGAGGAACCAGAGATCAAATTGCCAACATCCGCTGGATAATGGAAAAAGCAAGACAGTTCCAGAAAAACAAAACAAAACAAAACATATATTTCTGCTTTCTTGACTATGCCAAAGCCTTTGACTGCGTGGATCACAATAAACTGTGGAAAATTCTGAAAGAGATGGGAATACCCGGACCTGCCTCTTGAGAAACCTATATATAGATCAGGAAGCAACAGTTAGAACTGGACATGGAACAACAGACTAGTTCCAAATAGGAAAAGGAGTTGGTCCATACTGTATATTGTCACCTTGCTTATTTCACTTCTATGCAGAGTACATCATGAGAAACGCTGGATTGGAAGGAACATAAGCTAGATTCAAGATTGCTGGGAGAAATATCAATAAGCTCAGATATGCAGATAACACCACTCTTATGGCAGAAAGTGAAGAGGAACCAAAAAGAGTGTTGATGCAAGTGAAAGTGGAGAGTGAAAAGTTTTACTTAAAGCTCAACGTTCAGATAATGAAGATCATGGCATCTGGTCCCATCACTTCATGGGAAATCGATGGGGACACAGTGGAAACAGTGTCAGACTTAATTTTGGGGGGCTCCAAAATCACTGCAGATGATAACTGCAGCTATGAAATTAAAAGACACTTACTCCTTGGAAGAATAGTTATGAGCAACCTAGATAGCATATTCAAAAGCAGAGACATTACTTTGCCAACAAAGGTACATCTAGTTAAGGTTCTGGTTTTTCCAGTGGTGATGTATGGATGTGAGAGTTGGACTGTGAAGAAAGCTGAGCACTAAAGAATTGATGCTTTTAAACTGTGGTATTGGAGAAGACTCTTGAGAGTTCCTTGGACTGCAAAGAGATCCAGCAAGTCCATTCTGAAGGAGATCAGCCCTGGGATTTCTTTGGAAGGAATGATGCTAAAGTTGAAACTCCAATACTTTGGCCACCTCATGCAAAGAGTTGACTCATTGGTAAAGACTCTGATGCTGGGAGGGACCGAGGGCAGGAGGAGAAGGGGACGATAGAGGATGAGATGGCTGGATGGCATCACCGACTCGATAGACATGAGTTTGAGTGAACTCAGGGTGATGGACAGGGAGGCCTGGTGTGCTGCGATTCATGGGGTCGCAAAATGTCAGACATGACTGAGTAACTGAACTGAACTGAACTGAGCTGATTTATATTCATCCCATACTCCAAATTTATCATTAACTTCTGTTTGCTTATTTAAAATATATCCCCAATTTTATTACCATTTAGCACCTTCATTATCAGCTAAGCCAGAATTTCTCAAATCTGGTATCAATGCACCTGGGCTGGGAGTGATTGCAGGTATGCTGAAATACTGATACTTTTACCCTGCCCTGGTAGCTGGCAGGACCAGTAAGTTGCAGTTCCTGAGCTTCTCATATCAGGTTTGGAGGTCTGTCTGAAGCTGCCATCAGTGAAAATTGACTACTATAGTACTTTCTGATGAAGTTCCCTTGTTTTGATTTTCAATCATCTGCAGTTATCTTCAAAATGGCAAATAAAATGATATTTGCCAATGATAACTGGTTGTAACGCTGCCATGATCAAGGTTTTTAGTGGGCTCCCATCACCAAGCGCCCTGCCTATCCGTCTAACTTCATCTCTACAACTCTTCCCCTGAGACACTCTGCTTCTTGCTGACTTTAGAAAAGGCCATGCTGGTTTCTTCTGTATTACTTGTGTCAGTACTCTAGACCTGTCCTGGCCCATTCCTCCATTTTCCTGAGGTGTCTGCCTTATGATGCTGCTCAGAGAGTCCTCCCCTACACATAGCTTTCCCCTTATCACTTATTATCTTTCTTCATGGCATAATATATGTTAATATGAATTTATCTGCTTATGAAGTTTAGGTTTCTCAACAGAAGAGAAACTCAGTATATACAAATATAGTCACTGCTCTATTTCTTCATTTGGAAGAGATGACACTAGTAGTCACATTTTGAATAAATGAGTGAATGGCTCTGATTATCAAACATAGGTCTTCATTCCTTTCTAAAATTTTCTAAATTTTGCTTCTTACTGCCTCAGAATTAAGAACTAGATACCAATGTTAAATTGATTTGTTTTATTGGCTTCAGAAATATTAAATAAGAATAAATAAAATATGCTCTCAGCGTAGAAGAAATGTTAAAAAAGCTAGGATCTCTTAATTAAATTGGAGATGAAAGGACTATTGAATGTTGATTTTCCAAATCAAATTAAATATAGTCTTCATAGAGGTGCCACAATAATCAACTTCTTCATAATGTTCACATTATATTCTTGGAAAATAAAAAAAAATGGTGAATAATTTCCGGTGTTCAGGAGNACTAGTCTACCTGGGAAGTCCGAATCAGTTATACGTACATTTAAATTATTATTATTATTTTTGGTATCGTCTTCTATTATAGGTTATTACAAGATACTAGGTAGAGTTCCCTGTGCTATATAGTAGGTCCTTACCATTAACCTGTATGTGAAAGTGCTGCACTCAATATGCCAGTAAATTTGGAAAACCCAGAGGTGGCCACAGGACTGGAAAAGGTCAGTTTTCATTCCAATTCCAAAGAAAGATAGTGCCAAAGAATGCTCAAACTACCACACAATTGCACTCATCTCACACACTAGTAAAGTAATGCTCAAAATTCTTCAAACCAGGCTTCAGCAATACGTGGCCTGTGAACTTCCAGATATTCAAGCTGGTTTTAGAAAAGGCAGAGGAACCAGAGATCAAATTGCCAACATCCGCTGGATAATGGAAAAAGCAAGACAGTTCCAGAAAAACAAAACAAAACAAAACATATATTTCTGCTTTCTTGACTATGCCAAAGCCTTTGACTGCGTGGATCACAATAAACTGTGGAAAATTCTGAAAGAGATGGGAATACCCGGACCTGCCTCTTGAGAAACCTATATATAGATCAGGAAGCAACAGTTAGAACTGGACATGGAACAACAGACTAGTTCCAAATAGGAAAAGGAGTTGGTCCATACTGTATATTGTCACCTTGCTTATTTCACTTCTATGCAGAGTACATCATGAGAAACGCTGGATTGGAAGGAACATAAGCTAGATTCAAGATTGCTGGGAGAAATATCAATAAGCTCAGATATGCAGATAACACCACTCTTATGGCAGAAAGTGAAGAGGAACCAAAAAGAGTGTTGATGCAAGTGAAAGTGGAGAGTGAAAAGTTTTACTTAAAGCTCAACGTTCAGATAATGAAGATCATGGCATCTGGTCCCATCACTTCATGGGAAATCGATGGGGACACAGTGGAAACAGTGTCAGACTTAATTTTGGGGGGCTCCAAAATCACTGCAGATGATAACTGCAGCTATGAAATTAAAAGACACTTACTCCTTGGAAGAATAGTTATGAGCAACCTAGATAGCATATTCAAAAGCAGAGACATTACTTTGCCAACAAAGGTACATCTAGTTAAGGTTCTGGTTTTTCCAGTGGTGATGTATGGATGTGAGAGTTGGACTGTGAAGAAAGCTGAGCACTAAAGAATTGATGCTTTTAAACTGTGGTATTGGAGAAGACTCTTGAGAGTTCCTTGGACTGCAAAGAGATCCAGCAAGTCCATTCTGAAGGAGATCAGCCCTGGGATTTCTTTGGAAGGAATGATGCTAAAGTTGAAACTCCAATACTTTGGCCACCTCATGCAAAGAGTTGACTCATTGGTAAAGACTCTGATGCTGGGAGGGACCGAGGGCAGGAGGAGAAGGGGACGATAGAGGATGAGATGGCTGGATGGCATCACCGACTCGATAGACATGAGTTTGAGTGAACTCAGGGTGATGGACAGGGAGGCCTGGTGTGCTGCGATTCATGGGGTCGCAAAATGTCAGACATGACTGAGTAACTGAACTGAACTGAACTGAGCTGATTTATATTCATCCCATACTCCAAATTTATCATTAACTTCTGTTTGCTTATTTAAAATATATCCCCAATTTTATTACCATTTAGCACCTTCATTATCAGCTAAGCCAGAATTTCTCAAATCTGGTATCAATGCACCTGGGCTGGGAGTGATTGCAGGTATGCTGAAATACTGATACTTTTACCCTGCCCTGGTAGCTGGCAGGACCAGTAAGTTGCAGTTCCTGAGCTTCTCATATCAGGTTTGGAGGTCTGTCTGAAGCTGCCATCAGTGAAAATTGACTACTATAGTACTTTCTGATGAAGTTCCCTTGTTTTGATTTTCAATCATCTGCAGTTATCTTCAAAATGGCAAATAAAATGATATTTGCCAATGATAACTGGTTGTAACGCTGCCATGATCAAGGTTTTTAGTGGGCTCCCATCACCAAGCGCCCTGCCTATCCGTCTAACTTCATCTCTACAACTCTTCCTCTGAGACACTCTGCTTCTTGCTGACTTTAGAAAAGGCCATGCTGGTTTCTTCTGTATTACTTGTGTCAGTACTCTAGACCTGTCCTGGCCCATTCCTCCATTTTCCTGAGGTGTCTGCCTTATGATGCTGCTCAGAGAGTCCTCCCCTACACATAGCTTTCCCCTTATCACTTATTATCTTTCTTCATGGCATAATATATGTTAATATGAATTTATCTGCTTATGAAGTTTAGGTTTCTCAACAGAAGAGAAACTCAGTATATACAAATATAGTCACTGCTCTATTTCTTCATTTGGAAGAGATGACACTAGTAGTCACATTTTGAATAAATGAGTGAATGGCTCTGATTATCAAACATAGGTCTTCATTCCTTTCTAAAATTTTCTAAATTTTGCTTCTTACTGCCTCAGAATTAAGAACTAGATACCAATGTTAAATTGATTTGTTTTATTGGCTTCAGAAATATTAAATAAGAATAAATAAAATATGCTCTCAGCGTAGAAGAAATGTTAAAAAAGCTAGGATCTCTTAATTAAATTGGAGATGAAAGGACTATTGAATGTTGATTTTCCAAATCAAATTAAATATAGTCTTCATAGAGGTGCCACAATAATCAACTTCTTCATAATGTTCACATTATATTCTTGGAAAATAAAAAAAAATGGTGAATAATTTCCGGTGTTCAGGAGGTTTCTTTATGTGCCTGACAAACAAAATATTTTGTGATTAAAATTTTGACTAATAGTAATATATTTATTAAATTTATATAGACTAAATCATAATTTTTTTATTATTTTGTTCTTTACAAAGATAACAAAGATAAAATTTGAAATATATAAATATCACATATTATATGTAAAGTGATATGTGAACAAATATATATATAAATACCATGAAAACTGTTGAAAACAATTAGCAAATGTATTAAACATATTCTAAATATGATATATATCTAATATAGGTATGAGTTAATGTCACAATAGCCAAGTAGATAATTAAACTTGATTATTCAGGGTTCATTTTAATTAACAGAAGAATAGTCAAATGATACTTCCAGAGTCCTATCTTGAGATTAGGTTGTAACTGATCTTCAATTATTTCAGTAATTATTTACTCCCTTATTTGACTATCTACTCTACACACACACACACACACACATACACACACAAGCACACATACATGGATTTGTTACTAGTAGTCATAAATGAAAATATTAAATCACATGCTTATATTTTTAATACGTGATTATATCAATTTTTTATGGAAACATAGTCTATTCAATTAAATATCATTTATTCAGCCATTTCTTCTCCAAACACATTAATTGTTTCCAGAACAAAATTATGTTCCATTTTAGAAGTTTGGTTAATAAGGAATTTTATCTTTAATTCTAATATTCTCCTGTTATTTTCAAATTTTATTGCTCTGGTCACATCATAAATTAAAATGAGTGAGAGTTATATCAATTTCACTTTTTTAACATCTTCTACTATCCCTTTTGTAGTATATAATACATTTTAAATACTCAGTTTTTATGTTAAATCTTAATTTTCACTGAGGGCCAAATAATTGATACTTGCAAACTGTGGTGCTGGAGCTCTTGAGAATCCCTTGAACAACAAGGAGACCAAATGAGTCAATCTTAAGGGAAATCAACCCTGAATATTTATGGGAAAGACTGATACTAAGCTGAAGCTCCAATACTTTGGCCAGCTGATGCCAAGTGCAGACTCATCGGAAAAGGCCCTGATTCTGAGAAATATTGAAAATAGGAAAAGGAGACACTTTGAGGTGATTTGATAGCATTAAAGATTCAGTGGACACGAGTTTGAGCAAACTCCAGAAGAAAGTGAAGGATAGAGGAGCTGGGTGTGCTGCAGTGCATGGAGTACAAAGAGTGGAACACGACTGAGTGACTGAACAATGAAAAAGAAGTTCTCACTCTATAGAAATTTGTTCCCTTTATTCCAGTACACTGATTTCTCAGACGGTAGATTCAAGAAGTTTATTACAAAGTATTGAGAGAATCAATGTAGAATTTCTACGTAAATGAAAATATAATGAAGAGATAATAACTATGTTCGCTTAATAAAAGCTGCATAAGGGAAAATGTACCTGTATATATAAATGTGAGTGTGTGTACACATATGCATATGTACACACATACATCATAAGCTAACACATTCAGAAGACAAGCATAAATTTTGCATATTTATGATGATATAACTTATCTTGAGAGGATGGTTTCATGGTAAACCTTGACAAGTGTTCAGTTCAGTTCAGTTCAGTCGCTCAGTCATGTCTGACTCTTTGGCCCCCATTACTGCAGCATACCAGCTTTCCTGTCCATCACCAATTCCTTGAGCTTATTCAAACTCATGTCGATTGAGTCAGTGATGCCATCCAACTATGTCATCCTCTGTCATCTCCTTCTCCTCCCACCTTCAATCTTTCCCAGCCTCAGGGTCTTTTCAAATGAGTCAGTTTTTCCCATCAGGTGGCCAAAGTATTGGAGTTTCAGCTTTAGCATCAATCCTTCAAATTAATATTCAGGACTGACTTCCTTAAGGATTGGCTGGTTGGATCTACTTGCAGTCCAAAGACTCTCAAGAGTCTTCTCCAATACCACTTTTCAAAAGCATCAATTCTTCAGTGTTCAGTTTTCTTTATAATCCAATTCTCACATCCATACAGGACTACTGGTAAAACAATAGCTTTGACTAGGTGGACCTTTGTTGGGAAAGCTGTCTCTGCTTTTTAACTTTCTGTCTAGGTTGGTCATAGCTTTTCTTCCAAGAGGCAAGTGTCTTTTATTTTAATGACTGCAGTCACCATCAGCAGTGATTTTGGAACATTCAAAAATAAACAAGCACAGAAATTGAAATTGTAATCAGAACATCTTCCAACAAACAAATGCCCAGGTCCAGATGGCTTCACAGCTGAATTCTACCACAAATTTCGAGAAGAACTAACACCTATCCTACTGAAACTCTTCTAGAAAATTGCAGAGGAAGGTAAACTTCCAAACCCATTCTATGAGGCCACCATCACCCTAATACCAAAGGCTGACAAAGATGCCACAAAAAAATAAAACTACAGGCCAATATCACTGATGAACATAGATGCAAAAATTCTCAACAAAATTCTAGAAATCAGAATCCAACAACATATTAAAAACATCATACACCATGAACAAGTGGGCTTTATCCTAGTCAGTTCAGTTCAGTCGCTCAGTCATGTCTGACTCTTTACGATTCCATGAACTGCAGCATGCCAGGCCTCCCTGTTCAACACCATCACTCGGAGTTCACTCAGACTCACGTCCATCGGGTCCATGAAGCCATTCAGCCATCTCATCCTTGGTCGTCCCCTTCTCCTCCTGCTCCCAATCCCTCCCAGGGTCAGCGTCTTTTCCAATGAGTCAACTCTTCGCATGAGGTGGCTAAAGCAATGGAGTTTCAGCTTTAGCATCATTCCTTCCAAAGAAATCCCAGGGTTGATCTTCACAATGGACTGGTTGGATCTCCTTGCAATCCAAGGGACTCTCAAGAATCTTCTCCAACACCACAGTTCAAAAGCATCAATTCTTTGGCGCTCAGCCTTCTTCACAGTCCAGCTCTCACATCCATACATGACTACTGGAAAAACCATAGCCTTGACTAGACGGACCTTAGTCGGCAAAGTAATGTCTCTGCTTTTGAATATACTATCTAGGTTGGTCATAATTTCTCTTCCAAGGAGTAAGTGTCTTGTAATTTCATGGCTGCAGTCAGCATCTGCAGTGATTTTGGAGCCCAAAAATATAAAGTCTGACACTATTTACACTGTTTACCCATCTATTTCCCATGAAGTGATGGGACCAGATGCCATGATTTTCGTTTTATGAATGTTGAGCTTTAAGCCAACTTTTTCACTCTCCTCTTTCACTTGCATCAAGAGGCCCTTTAGCTCCGCTTCACATTCTGTCATAAGGGTGGTGTCATCTGCATATCTGAGGTTATTGATATTTCTCCCAGCAATCTTGATTCCAGCTTGTATTTCTTCCAGTCGAGCGTTTCTCATGATGTACTCAGCATATAAGTTAAATAAGCCGGGTGACAATAAACAGCCTTGTCGTATTCCTTTTTCTATTTGGAACCAGTCTGTTGTTCCATGTCCAGTTCTAACTGGTACTTCCTGACCTGCATGCAGATTTCTCAAGAGGCAGGTCAGGTGGTCTGGTATTCCCATCTTTCAGAATTTTCCACAGTTTATTGTGATCCACACATTCAAAGGTTTGGCATAGTCAATAAAGCAGAAATAGATGTTTTTCTGAAACTCTCTTGTTTTGTCCATGATCCAGCAGATGTTGACAATTTGATCTCTGGTTCCTCTGTCTTTTCTAAAACCAAATTGAACTTCAGGGAGTTAATGGTTCACATATTGCTGAAGCCTGGCTAGGAAAATTTGAGCATTACTTTACTAACATGTGAGATGAGTGCAATGGTGCGGCAGTTTGAGCATTCTTTAGCATTGCCTTTCTTTGGGATTGGAATGAAAACTGACCTTTTCCAGTCCTGTGGCCACTGCTGAGTCTTCCAAATTTGCTGGCATATTGAGTGCAGCACTTTCACAGCATCATCTTTCAGGATTTGAAACAGCTCCACTGAAATTCCATCACCTCCACTAGCTTTGTTCATAGTGATGCTCTCTAAGGCCCACTTGACTTCACATTCCAAGGTGTCTGGCTCTAGATTAGTGATCACATCATCATGATTATCTGTGTTGTGAAGATCTTTTTTGTACAGCTCTTCTGTGTATTCTTGCCACCTCTTCTTAATATCTTCTGCTTCTGTTAGGCCCATACCATTTCTCTTTTATCGAGCTCATTTTTGCATGAAATGTTCCCTTGGTATCTCTAATTTTGTTGAAGAGAGCTCTAGTCTTTCCCATTCTGTTCTTTTCCTCTATTTCTTTGCATTGATCATTGAAGAAGGCTATCTTATCTCTTCTTGCTATTCTTTGTAACTCTGCATTCAGATGCTTATATATTTCCTTTTCTCTTTTGCTTTTCACCTCTCTTCTCTTCACAGCTCTTTCTAAGGCTTCCCCAGACAGCCATTTTACTTTTTTGCATTTCTTTTTCATGGGGATGATCTTGATCCTTGTCTCCCGTACAATGTCATGAACCTCATTCCATAGTACATCAGGCACTCTATCTGTCAGATCTAGGCCCTTAAATCTATTTCTCACTTACACTGTATAATCATAAGGGATTTGATTTAGGCCATACCTGAAGGCTCTAGTGGTTTTCCCAACTTTCTTCAGTTTAAGTCTGAATTTAGTAATAAGGAGTTCATGATCTGAGCCACAATCAGCTCCTGGTCTTGTTTTTATCCCAGGGATGCAAGGATTCTTCAGTATCCACAAATCAATCAATGTAATTCACCACATAACAAATTGAAAAATAAAAACCATATGATTATCTCAATAGATCCAGAGAAGGCCTTTGACAAATTTCAACATACATTTATGATAAAAACTCTCCAGAAAGAAGGAATAAAAGGAACATACCTCAACATAATAAAAGCTATATATGACAAACCCACAACAAACATTATCCTCAATGGTGAAAAAATGAAAGCATTTCCCCAAAAGTCAGGAACAAAACAAGGGTGCCCACTTTCACCTCTACTATTCAACATAGTTTTTGAAGTTTTGGCCACAGCAATCAGAGCAGAAAAAGAAATAAAAGGAATCCAAATTGGAAAATATGAAGTAAAACTCTCACTGTTTGCAGATGACATGATCCTCTACATAGAAAACCCTAAAAACTCCACCAGAAAATTACTAGAGCTAATCAATGAATATAGTAAAGTCGTAGGATATAAAATCAACACACAGAAATCCCTTGCATTCCTATACACTAATAATGAGAAAGTAGAAAAAGGGAGCTCATATACACCTGTAGCAGATTCATGTCAATATATGGCAAAACCAATACGGTATTGTAAAGTAAAATAAAATAAATAAATAAATAAAAGAGTCTCCTCAAAGAAAACAAAAACTATTCAGTTTGGTCAGTTCAGTCACTCAATCATGTCTGACTCTTTGCAACCCCATGAAGTGCAGCACTCCAGGCCTCCCTGTCTATCACCAGCTCCCGCAGCTTACCCAAACTCATGTTCATTGAGTCAATGATGCCATCTAACTATCTCATCCTCTATCATCCCCTTCTTCTCCGGCCATCAATCTTTCCTAGCGTTAGGGTTTTTTCAAATGAGTCAGCTGTTCTCATCAGGCGGCCAATACTTTGGAGTTTCAGCTTCAGTATCATTCCTTCTAAAGAACACCCAGGACTGATCTCCTTTAGGATGGACTAATTGAACTTGATTAAATACCTCCAAGACATCTGATAAATATAATATTTTTAAAAATCTGCAAATTGATGATTATAGGTAAATTTTGTTTCCACTATTAATAGGGAAATAGCATAAATGTGGAATTCATTATTTAAAAACTAATATGTTCTTCGTCATATAATGTAAATCATTCAAATCTGTAATCACTTTATTCTGAAGTATTCCATAACAAAATTCTTCAGAAATGTAAACCACAATTTGTTAACAAAAAATTAAAAAAGAAATTAAGGAAACAATTCCATTCACCATTGCAATGAAAAGAATAAAATACTTAGGAATATACCTACCTAAAGAAACTAAAATCCTATATATTGAAAACTATAAAACACTGATGAAAGAAATCAAAGAGGACACTAACAGATGGAGAAATATACCATGTTCATGGATCAGAAGAATCAATATAGTGAAAATGAGTATATTACCCAAAGCAATCTACAGATTCAATGCAATCCCTATCAAGCTATCAGCGGTATTTTTCACAGAACTAGAACAAATAATTTCAACATTTGTGTGGAAATACAAAAAAACCTCAAATAGCCAAAGCAATATTGAGAAAGAAGAATGGACCTGGAGTAATCAACCTGCCTGACTTCAGGCTCTACTACAAAGCCACAGTCATCAAGACAGTGTGGAACTGGCACAAAGACAGAAATATAGATCAATGGAACAAAATAGAAAGCCCAGAGATAAATCCACACAAATATGGACACCTTATCTTCGAAAAAGGAAGCAAGAATATACAATGGAGTAAAGACAATCTCTTTAACAAGTGGTGCTGGGAAAACTGATCAACCACTTGCAAAAGAATGGAACTAGATCACTTTCTAACACCACACATAAAAATAAACTCAAAATGTATTAAAGATCTAAATGTAAGATCAGAAACCATAAAATTCCTAGAGGAGAACATAGGCAAAATACTCTCCACAATAAATCATAGCAGGATCCTCTACCTCCCAGATTACTGGAAATAAAAGCAAAAATAAACAAATGGGATCTAATTAAAATTAAAAGCTTTTGCACAACAAAGGAAACTATAAGCAAGGTGAAAAGACAGCCTTCTGAATGGGAGAAAATAATAGCAAATGAAGCAACTGACAAACAACTAATCTGAAAAATATACAAGCAACTTATGCAGTTCAATTCCAGAAAAATAAACAACCCAATCAAAAAATGGGCCAAAGAACTAAATAGGCATTTCTCCAAAGAAGACATACGGATGGCTAACAAACACATGAAAAGATGCTCAACATCACTCATTATCAGAGAAATGCAAATCAAAACCACAATGAGGTACCATTTCACACCAGTCAGAA
>SJYW01056076.1:79463-94112 GCA_006410735.1 Raphicerus campestris | reverse complement strand
CTGGAGTAATCAACCTGCCTGACTTCAGGCTCTACTACAAAGCCACAGTCATCAAGACAGTGTGGAACTGGCACAAAGACAGAAATATAGATCAATGGAACAAAATAGAAAGCCCAGAGATAAATCCACACAAATATGGACACCTTATCTTCGAAAAAGGAAGCAAGAATATACAATGGAGTAAAGACAATCTCTTTAACAAGTGGTGCTGGGAAAACTGATCAACCACTTGCAAAAGAATGGAACTAGATCACTTTCTAACACCACACATAAAAATAAACTCAAAATGTATTAAAGATCTAAATGTAAGATCAGAAACCATAAAATTCCTAGAGGAGAACATAGGCAAAATACTCTCCACAATAAATCATAGCAGGATCCTCTACCTCCCAGATTACTGGAAATAAAAGCAAAAATAAACAAATGGGATCTAATTAAAATTAAAAGCTTTTGCACAACAAAGGAAACTATAAGCAAGGTGAAAAGACAGCCTTCTGAATGGGAGAAAATAATAGCAAATGAAGCAACTGACAAACAACTAATCTGAAAAATATACAAGCAACTTATGCAGTTCAATTCCAGAAAAATAAACAACCCAATCAAAAAATGGGCCAAAGAACTAAATCACATTTCTCCAAAGAAGACATACGGATGGCTAACAAACACAGGGAAAGATGCTCAACATCACTCATTATTAGAGAAATGCAAATCAAGACCACAATGAGGTACCACGTCACACCAGTCAGAATGGCAGCAATCCAAAAGTCTGCAATCAATAAATGCTGGAGAAGGTGAGGAGAAAAGGGAACCCTCTTACACTGTTGGTGAGAATGCAAACTAGTACAGCCACTATGAAAAACAGTGTGGAGATTCCTTAAAAAATTGCAAAAAGAACTCCCTTATGACCCAGCAATCCCACTGCTGGGCATATATGCCAAGGAAACCAGAATTGAAAGAGACACATGTACCCCAATGTTCACTGCAGCACTGTTTATAATAGCCAGGACATGGAAACAACCTAGATGTCCATCAGCAGATGAATGGATAAGAAAGCGGTGGTACATATACACAATGGAGTATTATTCAGCCATTAAAAAGAATACATTTGAATCAGTTCTAATGAGATGGATGAAACTGGAGGCGATTATACAGAGTGAAATAAGCCAGAAAGAAAAACACCAATGCAGTATACTAACACATATATATGGAATTTAGAAAGATGGTAATAATGACCCTGTATGCAAGACAGCAAAAGAAACACAGATGTATAGAATGGATTTTCGGACTCTGAGGGAGAAGGAGAGGGTGGGATGATTTGGGAGAATGGCATTGAAAGATGTATACTATCATGTAAAAAACAAATCGCTAGTCTATGTACTATGCAGGGTGCAGGATGCTTGGGACTGGTGCACAAGGATGATCCAGAGAGATGATGTGGGGTGGGAAGTGGGAGGCGGTTTCATGTCTGGGGGCTCATGTACACCCGTGGTGGATTCATGTCAATGTATGCCAAAACCAATACTGTACTGTAAAGTAAAATAAAGTAAATAATAATCATAAATAAAAATAAGGCCTCTCATGCTTTCCATTTTTTCCCCATCTATTTGCTGTGAAGTGATGGGACTGGATACCATGATCTTAGTTTTCTGAACATTGAGTTTTAAGCTAACTTCTTCACTCTCCTCTTTCACTTTCGTCAAGCGGCTTTTTAGTTCCAGAAAGGCATCTCTTGACAACTGTAGAAGAGCTAAGAATATTATCATCAAATGGACCAGATAGCACTTATTCTAAACTGTGTTAATGTGAAGAAAAGGGCAGCTGGTTTATTTACAAAATTGATAAACTATAATGTCTAGCCAAGAAAAATCATGGAGCATTTATGAAAAGAAAAATTTTAAACTCTGTGCATGACCATGTATGTGTGAAGTTCAGGTGAAGGAAAAGTCACAAAAAGACTGCTGATAGGTTTTACTTGAGAAATATGTGTGATTAGATGCTTAATATTTTGTACATGAGGCTCTTATTTTGAAATTAATAAATTCATTTGTTGATATTAATATCATGCTGATATATTTACATTAGAAGACAAAACCATTAAACATTGTGGTACAACAGATAAAACTCAATTCTTGTTAAATAAATTTAGTAAAGAACTATGAAAATGTTTTATCAATAATTAATATAAACTGTAGTGATCCTTAAATGACAATTTTAAATAATGAGGATAGTTGAGTGGAAGCACATGATGCATGGATCACTAAGTTTTATTAAGCAGAAATGTAAAACCATTTACATCCCAGTGAAAGGAAATAGATTATAGAAAACTCTTAATACACTTTATATGAGAAGATTCATGAAAATTTAATCCAATCAGGAAATGAGTTTCTGCCATTCTTCTTTTGTGTCCCACTGCTGAAATCACTTAGTCAAAATTTTGTATTATAACTTCAGGTGGTTTTTCTTTTATTAAAAATGTAAAAGTTGCCTAATACGAATACAACAAAAGTGAGTAGCAATTTTTTTTCATAAAATAGTAATATAAAGTAATTTTTAAATAAAACTCATATCAAGTCACTTTATTGAAGCTGTTGAAATATAAAACACTGGAATAATTAATCTGCCATTTCACTGAGCTCACAGTAATAAATTCTTGTTGTGCAGTTGCACAGTTATATCTGACTGTGACCACAACGCACCAGGCTCCCTTGTCCTTCACTTTGTCCCGAAATTTGCTCAAATGCATGTCCATTGAGTCAGTGATGCCATCCAACTGTCTCATCCTCTGTCATCCCATTCTCCTGCCTTTAATCTTTCCCACATATCCAATGACTAGGTGCTTCACATCAGGTAAGAAAAGTATTGGAGCTTCAGCGTCAGTCCTTCAAATGATTTTTCAAGGTTGATTTCCTTTAGGATTGACTGATTTGATCTCCTTGATGTCCAAGGGACTTTCAATAGTCTTCTCCAATACCACAATTTAAAAGCATTCTTTAGGGTTCAGCTCTCATATCCATACATGTTGAGTTCACAAAACCATAGATTTGACCATAAGGACCTGTTGGCAAAGTGATGTCTGTGGTTTTGAATACGTTTTCTAGATTTGTCACATCTACTTCTGCTTCATTAACTACACTAAAGCTTTTGACTGTGTGGATCACACACACACACACACACACACACACACACATACAAAAACTGTGGAAAATTCTTCAAGAGATGGGAATACTAAACACCTTACCTGACTCTGGAAAAATCTATATGCAGGTCAACAAGCAACAATTAGAACCAGACATCGAACAATAGACTGGTTCAAACCTGGGAAAGGAGTATGTCAAAGCTGTATATTATCAACTTTCTTATTTAACTTATTTGTAGAGTACATCATGTAAAATGCAGAGGTGGATGAAGCACAAACTGGAATCAAGATTGTTGAGAGAAATATCAATAAACTCAGATATGCAGAGTACATTATGGTAGAAACCCTTATGGCAGAAAGAGAAAAGGAACTAAACAGCCTCTTGATGAAAGTGAAAGAAGAGAGTGAAAAAGCTGGCTTAAAACTCAGAATTCAAAAAAAATGAAGAACATGGCATCTGATCCCATCACTTCATGACAAATAGATGGGGGTGGGGGTGGGGAATGAAACCAGTGAGAGTTATTTTCTTGGGCTACAAGATCAATGCAGATGGTGACTGCAGCTATGAAATTAAAAGATGATTGCTCCTTGGAAGGAAATCTGTCACCTAACTAGACAGCATATTAAAAAGCAGAGGCATTACTTTGCTGACAAAGGAACATCTAGTTAAATCTATGATCTTTCCAGTAGTCATATATGGATGTGAGAGTTGGACCATAAAGAAAGCTGAGCACTGAAGAATTGATGCTTTTAAACTGTGGTGTTGAAGAAGACTCATGAAAGTCCCTTGGACTGCAAGGTGATCCAAACAGTCAATCCTGAAGGAGATCAGTCCTGAATATTCATTAGAAGAACTGATGCTGAAACTGAAGTTCCAGTACTTGTATGTGAAGTACTGTGTCTGGAAATGACTCTGATGCTGGGAAAGATTGAAAGCAGGAGAAGTGGATGACATAGGGTGAGATGGTTGGATGGCATTACTGACTCAATGTACATGAGTTTGAACGAGCTCCAGGAGGTGGTGATGGACAGGAAAGCCTAGTGTGATGTAGTCCATGGGATCGCAAAGAGTTGGAGTTGACTGAATGGTTGAACTGAATTATATTTGTCATAGCTTTTCTTCTGAGGAGCAAGCGTCTCTTGATTTCATGGCGGCAGTCACCATCTGCAGTAATTTTGGAGTACAGGAATATAAAGTCTAGTCACAATTCCCATTGTGTCCCCACATACTTGCCATGAAGTTATGGGACCAGATACCATGATCTTAGTTTTTTTTGTTGATGACATGTAAGCCAGCTTTTTCATTCTCCTCTTTCACCTTTATCAAGACCCTCTTCAGTTCCTCTTTGCTTTCTGGCATTAAGGTGTTGTCATCTGCATATCTGAGGTTATTGATATTTCTCATGGCAATCTTGATTGTAGCTTGTGATTCATCCAGTGTGGCATTTCTCATGATGTACTCTTCATAGAATTTAAATAAGTCTGAGTGAACTCCTGGAGATAGTGATGGACAAGGAGGCCTGGCACGCTGCGATTCATGGGGTCACAAAGAGTTTGACACGACTGAGCGACTGAACTGAACTGAATTAAATATACATTCTTGACATACTCTTTACCCAATTTTGAGCAAGTTCATTGTTGCATGTCTGGTTCTAAGTGGTGCTTCTTGAACTGAATACAAGTTTCTCAAGAGGCAGGTAAGATGGCCTATATTCCCATCTGTTGAAGAATTTCCCATATTTTGTTGTGATCCACACAGTCAAGGGCTTTAATATAGTCAATGAAGAAGTAGATGTTTTTCTAGAATTATTTTGCTTTTTCTATGATCCAGCATATGCTGGCAATTTGATCTCTGGTTCCTTTGCCTTTTCATTGAACTTTCTATATTAAATTCTAACTGTGTATTATATTTACAATTTACTTGATGAAATGTACCATACTTATTTGGACCAATAGATGCTTCCCCTAAGTGGCCATCCTTTGTATGTCCTGTTGATATTCTCACTCACAATATACAAGTAGAAAAAAAAAGAAAGCGCAATGAGTCTATTTCAGGTCAAAATAAAATTAAGCTATGTTGCAACAGAGAAGCCAGGATTGTCTCATATTATTTTCATTCCTTTGTTTAGATTTTGCAATAAATGATAAACTAGATAAATGATGGTAAAACAAATAGGAGATATTTCCCAGTGAATCTTTATCTGTCAAGAAGATTTTGACTTTGACTGAGTATGAGCTGACTTAGAATTTCTTCACACCAGGGTTTGGATCTTAATTCTGCCACTTGAGCAATGTGATCTTAGCTTTGCCATTAACATTTTTCATCAATAACTTCGTAATTACAGTGATTGATTCTTCAAAGGTAAATTAATGATATCACTTGTCTAATTATTGTTTCACTGGTTTCCTAGACCCATATAGCAAAATTAAAACTTTTATGATGGCCTCTGAGGCTAAAACTGTGTCCTAACAATGGTCCTTCCTCATCTGTGTGCTTTCCTCACCTACTATGTGCCAGGCAAATTGGCAGCTTCTGTTTCTTGAACAGCATCAGCTTTTTTTCTCACCTGTGTCCTTAAAAATGATTTATCCTTTATCGAGAAATCCCTTTCCTACACTGTTGATAATTGTTGGCTTCTCATCAATTACTTTTAATCAAATTTTTCCAGACAAGGTTTCCTGACCCATCTTTTTAAAGTGTTTTTTCTGTGACCATGATTCTTTATCTTACACATTTGTGTTTCCCTGATAGATTCTCACACAGCTAACACTTCTTAATTTATTTCTCTACTATAATTTGTTATTCTATCAATTTCTCTGGACTCTTCTGAGCCATCAGAGAAGATATCATGTCTATTTAGCACTATAAGCCACTAAGTTCAGTTCAGTCACTCAGTCGTGTTCGACTCTTTGCGACCCCATGAATGGCAGCATGCCAGGCCTCCCTGTCCATCACTAAATCCCTGAGTTCACTCAGACTCCCGTCCATTGAGTCAGTGATGGCCAACCAGCAATCTCATCCTCTGTCGTCCCCTTCTTCTCCTGCCCCCAATCTTTCCCAGCATCAAAGTCTTTTCCAGTGACTCAACTCTTCGCATGAGGTGGCCCAAGTACTGGAGTTTCAGCTTTAGCATCATTCCTTCCAATGAAATCCTAGGGGTGATCTTCTTCAGAATGGACTGGTTGGATCTCCTTGCAGTCCAAGGGATTCTCAAGAGTCTTCTCCAACATCAAAGTTCAAAAGCATCAATTCTTCTGTGCTCAGCCTTCTTCACAGTCCAAATCTCACATCCATACATGACTACTGGAAAAACCATAGCCTTGACTGGACTGACCTTAGTTGGCAAAGTAATGTCTCTGCTTTAGAATATACTATCTAGGTTGCTCATAAGTTTTCTTCCAAGGAGTAAGTGTCTTTTAATTTCATGGCTGCAATCACCATCTGCAGTCATTTTGGAGCCCCCCAAAATAAGGTTTGACACTGTTTCCAATGTTTCCCCATCTATTTCCCATGAAATGATGGGACCAGATGTCATGATATTCATTTTCTGAATTTGATCTTTAAGCCAACTTTTTCACTCTCCTCTTTCACTTGCATCAAGAGGCTTTTTAGCTCCTCTTCACTTTCTGCCATAAGGGTAGTGTTATCTGCATATCTGAGGTCTTTGATATTTCTCCTGGCAATCTTGATTCCAGCTTGTTTCTTCCAGTCCAGTGTTTCTCATGATGTACTCTGCATATAAGTTAAATAAGCAGAGTGACAATAAACAGCCTTGACATTCTCCTTTTACTATTGGGAACCAGTCTGTTGTTCCATGTCCAGTTCTAACTTTTGCTTCCTGTCCTGCATACAGATTTCTCAAGAGGCAGGTCAGGTGCTCTGGTATTCCCATCTCTCCCAAAATCTTCCACAGTTTATTGTGATCCACTCAGTCAAAGGCTTTGGCATAGACAATAATGCAGAAATAGATGTTTTTCTGGAACTCTCTTTTTCCATGATCCAGCGGATGTTGGCAATTTTATCTCTGGTTCTTTTGCCTTTTCTAAAACCAGTTTGAACATCTAGAGGTTCATGGTTCACGTATTGCTAAAGCCTGGCTTGGAGAATTTTGAGTATTACTTTAGTAATGTGTGAGATGAGTGTAATTATGTGGTAGTTTGAGCATTCTTTGACATTGCCTTTCTTTGGGATTGGGATGAAAAACTGACCTTTTCCAGTCCTGTGGCCACTGCTGAGTTTTCCAAATTTGCTGGCGTATTGATTACAGCACTTTCTCATCATCAACTTTGAGGATCTGAAATACATCAACTGGAATTCCATCATCTCCACTAGCTTTGTTCGTAGTGATGCTTTCTAAGACCCACTTGACTTCACATTCCAGGATGTCTGGCTCTAGATGAGTGATCACACCATCGTGATTATCTGGGTCATGAAGATCTTTTTTGTATAGTTCTTCTGTGTATTCTTGCCACCTCTGCTTAATATCTTCAGCTTCCATTAGGTCCACACCATTTCGGTCCTTTATCGAGCCCATCTTTGCATGAAATATTCCCTTGGTATCTCTAATTTTCTTGAAGTGATCTCTAGTCTTTCCCATTCTGTTGTTTTCCTCTATTTCGTTGCATTGATTGCTGAAGAAGGCTTTCTTATCTCTTCTTGCTATTCTTGGGGATTCTGCATTCAGATACCTACATTTTTCCTTTTCTCTTTTGCTTTTTGCCTCTCTTCTCTTCACAGCTCTTTCTAAGGCTTCCCCAGACAGCCATTTTGCTTTTTTGCATTTCTTTTCCATGAGGATGGTCTTAATCCCTGTCTCCTGTACAATGTCACAAACCTTCGTCCATAGTTCATCAGGCAGTCTATCTATCAGTTCTAGGCCCTTAAATCTATTTCTCACTTTCACTGTATAATCATAAGCGATTTGATTTAGGTCATACCTGAATGGTCTAGTGGTTTCCCCTACTTTCTTCAAGTCTGAATTTGGTAATAAGGAGTTCATGATCTGAGCCACAGTCAGCTCCTGGGCTAGCTTTTGTTGACTGTATAGAGCTTTTCCATCTTTGGCTGCATAGAATATAATCCATCTGATTTTGGTGTTGACCATCTGGTGATGACCATGTGGAGTCTTCTTTTGTGTTGTTGGAAAAGGGTGTTTGCTATGACCAGTGCATTTTCTTGGCAAAACTCTATTGGTCTCTGTCCTGCTTCATTCCACATTCCAAGGCCAAATTTGCCTGTTACTCCAGGTGTTTCTTGACTTCCTACTTTGCATTTCAGTTCCCTATAATGAAAAGGACATCTTTTCTGGGTGCTAGTTCTAAAACGTCTTGCAGGTCTTCATAGAATCATTCAACTTCAGCTTCTTCATCGTTACTATTTGGGGCATAGATTTGGATAACTGTGATGTTAAATGGTTTGCCTTGGAGATGAACAGAAACCATTCTGTCTTTTTTGAGATTGCATCCAAGTACTGCATTTCAGACTCATGTTGACCTTGATGGCTACTCCATCTTTTTCTGAGGGATTCTTGCCCACAGTAGTAGATGTAATGGTCATCTAAGTTAAATTCACCCATTCAAGTCCAGTTTATTTTGCTGATTCTTAGAATGTCAACATTCTCTCTTGCCATCTTCTGTTTGACCACTGCAATTTGCCTTGATTCATGGACCTGACATACCAGGTTCCTATGCAATATTGCTCTTTACAGCATCGGACCTTGCTTCTATCATCAGTCACATCCACAGCTGGGTATTGCTTTTGCTTTGGTTCCATCCCTTCATTCTTTTTGTAGTTTTTTCTCCACTGATCTCCAGTGGCATATTGGGTACCTACTGACCTGGGGAGTACCTCTTACAGTATCCTATCATTTTGTCTCTTCATATTATTCATGGGCTTCTCAAGGCAAGAATACTGAAGTGGTTGGCCATTCCTTTTTCCAGTGGACCTCATTGTGTCAGACCTCTCCTACATGACCCACCCATCTTGGGTTGCCGTGTGGACATGGCTTAGTTTCATTGAGTTAGACAAGGCTGTGGTCCTAGTGTGATTAGATTTACTATTTTTCTGTGAGTATGGTTTCATTGTGTCTGCCCCCTGATGCCTTCTTGCCACACCTACCATCTTACTTAGGTTTCTCTTACCTTGAGCATGGGATATCTCTTCACTGTTGCTCAGCAAAGTGTAGCCGCTGCTCCTTACTTTGGACGAGGGGTATCTCCTCACCACCGCCCTTCCTGATCTTCAACGTGGGATGGCTCCTGTAGGCCCTCCTGCACCCAGACAGCCACCACTCCTTGGACATGGGGTAGCTCCTCTTCGCTGCCACCCCTGACACCTCGGATGCAGTGCAGCGCCTCTCAGCCCTTCCTGCGCTGTTGCAGCCAGGCCCTCTAGGCCGCTGCCCCTGACCTCAGATGTGGATTAGCTCTCGGCCATGCTTAGTGCGCCAGCTACCGCCACTACCACCTGTGTTTAGTGCTAGTACAGAGTCAATTCCTATTTGGGGGTGCAACTGAACACACATTGAAATGTTTATTAAACTCACAATTTCCTCAGAGACTGTTTTAAAGAATAAATGACTAAATTCATTTAGATAATTCTGCACACAATAGGTATTCAAAAACCACTATGCAGAAGCATCATGTGAGTGATAGGAGGAAGAACAGAAAGAGAAGCATTTTTATAGTGGTTAAGAATGTAGATTCTGGAGGAGCGACAACTTCATCAAGTATTTATTGCCTTTGATTTCTTATTTGAGCTCAGATCACCACTTGGTTTTTCTGTGAATCTCATTTTTCCCCAGNCCTGAATGGTCTAGTGGTTTCCCCTACTTTCTTCAAGTCTGAATTTGGTAATAAGGAGTTCATGATCTGAGCCACAGTCAGCTCCTGGGCTAGCTTTTGTTGACTGTATAGAGCTTTTCCATCTTTGGCTGCATAGAATATAATCCATCTGATTTTGGTGTTGACCATCTGGTGATGACCATGTGGAGTCTTCTTTTGTGTTGTTGGAAAAGGGTGTTTGCTATGACCAGTGCATTTTCTTGGCAAAACTCTATTGGTCTCTGTCCTGCTTCATTCCACATTCCAAGGCCAAATTTGCCTGTTACTCCAGGTGTTTCTTGACTTCCTACTTTGCATTTCAGTTCCCTATAATGAAAAGGACATCTTTTCTGGGTGCTAGTTCTAAAACGTCTTGCAGGTCTTCATAGAATCATTCAACTTCAGCTTCTTCATCGTTACTATTTGGGGCATAGATTTGGATAACTGTGATGTTAAATGGTTTGCCTTGGAGATGAACAGAAACCATTCTGTCTTTTTTGAGATTGCATCCAAGTACTGCATTTCAGACTCATGTTGACCTTGATGGCTACTCCATCTTTTTCTGAGGGATTCTTGCCCACAGTAGTAGATGTAATGGTCATCTAAGTTAAATTCACCCATTCAAGTCCAGTTTATTTTGCTGATTCTTAGAATGTCAACATTCTCTCTTGCCATCTTCTGTTTGACCACTGCAATTTGCCTTGATTCATGGACCTGACATACCAGGTTCCTATGCAATATTGCTCTTTACAGCATCGGACCTTGCTTCTATCATCAGTCACATCCACAGCTGGGTATTGCTTTTGCTTTGGTTCCATCCCTTCATTCTTTTTGTAGTTTTTTCTCCACTGATCTCCAGTGGCATATTGGGTACCTACTGACCTGGGGAGTACCTCTTACAGTATCCTATCATTTTGTCTCTTCATATTATTCATGGGCTTCTCAAGGCAAGAATACTGAAGTGGTTGGCCATTCCTTTTTCCAGTGGACCTCATTGTGTCAGACCTCTCCTACATGACCCACCCATCTTGGGTTGCCGTGTGGACATGGCTTAGTTTCATTGAGTTAGACAAGGCTGTGGTCCTAGTGTGATTAGATTTACTATTTTTCTGTGAGTATGGTTTCATTGTGTCTGCCCCCTGATGCCTTCTTGCCACACCTACCATCTTACTTAGGTTTCTCTTACCTTGAGCATGGGATATCTCTTCACTGTTGCTCAGCAAAGTGTAGCCGCTGCTCCTTACTTTGGACGAGGGGTATCTCCTCACCACCGCCCTTCCTGATCTTCAACGTGGGATGGCTCCTGTAGGCCCTCCTGCACCCAGACAGCCACCACTCCTTGGACATGGGGTAGCTCCTCTTCGCTGCCACCCCTGACACCTCGGATGCAGTGCAGCGCCTCTCAGCCCTTCCTGCGCTGTTGCAGCCAGGCCCTCTAGGCCGCTGCCCCTGACCTCAGATGTGGATTAGCTCTCGGCCATGCTTAGTGCGCCAGCTACCGCCACTACCACCTGTGTTTAGTGCTAGTACAGAGTCAATTCCTATTTGGGGGTGCAACTGAACACACATTGAAATGTTTATTAAACTCACAATTTCCTCAGAGACTGTTTTAAAGAATAAATGACTAAATTCATTTAGATAATTCTGCACACAATAGGTATTCAAAAACCACTATGCAGAAGCATCATGTGAGTGATAGGAGGAAGAACAGAAAGAGAAGCATTTTTATAGTGGTTAAGAATGTAGATTCTGGAGGAGCGACAACTTCATCAAGTATTTATTGCCTTTGATTTCTTATTTGAGCTCAGATCACCACTTGGTTTTTCTGTGAATCTCATTTTTCCCCAGGAATTGTAGGACTATAGACGGATAAATGAGAAAGAACATTCATGTAAATTTCCTTCTACAGGGACAGATATAGAACAGATGTTCAAGGAATATTTATTTTTCTGTGATTTTATTGTAACAGTAACAATAGAATTGGTGCTCTTAAACTTTTGTGCCAGGACTTTTTTTTATAGTTGATTATGTAATATTTTCAGAACATGTGGATTTTGCTATGAAAATAAAAATAAAATAAAAAGCAGAAATTAAATGAAATATCCTAATGATTTAAGTACTTATACTAACAGGAAGCATAAATTGAGGCTAGATAAAAACAAAATTAAATATACAGAAAATTAATTCTAGAACTTGTTTTTTAAATTATTTTATTTTACCTTGTGTTAGATGGGATCTGGTCCCATTACATCATGGTGAATAGATGGGGAAACAATGTAAACAGTGAGAGACTTTACTTTTGGGGCTACAAAATCACTGAAGATGGTAACTGCAGCCACGAAATTAAAAGATATTTGCTCCTTGGAAGAAAAGCTATGAACAACCTAGACAGCATATTGTAAAGCAGAGACATTACTTTGCTGACAAGGATCTCTCTAGTCAAAGCTATGGTTTTCCCATAAGTCATGTATGGATGAGAGATTTGGACTACAAAGAAAGCTGAGCGCTGAAGAATTGACGCTTTTGAGCTGTGGTGTTGGAGAAGACTCTTGAGAATCCCATAGACTGCAAGGAGATCCAACCAGTGCTTCCTAAAGATCAGTCCTGGGTGTTCATTGGAAGGACCGACGCTATAGCTGAGACTCCAGTATTGGAAAAGACACTGATGCTGGGAAAGACTAAAGGCCAGAGGAGAAGGGGATGATAACAGAGGATGAGATGGTTGGATGGCATCACTGACTCACTGGACATGAGTTTGAACAAATTCTGGGAGATGGTGATGGATGTGGCATGCTACAGTCCATGGGGTCATTAAGAATTGGATATGACTGAAAGGCTCAAATGAACTGAGGCCACATGGTAAAGCTTGTATGATGAGTCTTAACCAATGGACCATCAGGGAAGTCCCTAGAACTTTTTCTAAGTTACCGAATTTTTTCTTAAGTTTTTAAATGCAAAATTATAATCTATATAATTTTATAAAAAATGTATTCAATTATTTTAACTATTATTTTCCAAAACTGCATTAATTTATTTTAATACAAAATTTTCACTGAAGAATGTAGATAAAGATTGTGTAGCATATTCATAATATGAAACATCTTAAAAATTTAACTTTAGATGTAACCTCATCCATCAGTGATGAATGATAATATGTGAAATTATTGTTTGTGGATTTTTTGTTCCACTTAAAAATTATATGAGTTCACCAATATTTTCTGAGTTTTTTCTCTTGTCTACTCAGATATAGCATAAAGTAACATTTAATAGTTTTAGTACACAATTTTGTGAGTTTTGATATAATATTGGGTCATATAACTGCCACCACAGTCTTGAAATGAGAAGCTTATCCCCCTCAAATCTCCCGTGCTCCTTGGAAGCTAGCCTTTCTCACATGGCAAGCCCTGTAATCATGTTATTACTTGTCCACATTGCTTTTCCTTTGTCAGAATATCATACACAAATAGTCATAGAGCCTTATTTCTTTCACTTTCATAATGTATATGAAATTAATTTATATTGTGAGACAGATTTTGGTTTTTACACTGAATTTACATCATCTAACTAGCTAAACTTATTTTTTTAGTTATAGTGGTGTTTTAGGACTCTTTCAGATTTTATATAGCCAATCATTACACCTGAATATATATTTCACATATCTTTTTATAAACCATATATCTTTTATAGGTTTTTACTTTCTTGAGAAGTGACAATTTCTGGGAAAAACACTTAGTCATTCAATTTCATAGACACCATTTATCTGGCAGAGGTTAGACCTCATTCTAGGATTAATTTCTATCAAAGATGCAAGCTATTTTACTGGAGATTTTGTCTAAACACACACTTGAACCTCAGTGTTTTCCACTTTGTGCTGTGCCTGAGTTATGTCCATACTCTTGCATTTTCCTGTCCTACTTACTAAAATCACTTATAGTTGATCTCTATTAGCCTGGAAAAAAGGGGTAGAAGAGGCTTCTTTGCTATTCTGATTAAGATTTCAGCCTTAGAGAGATTGTCCATATATGGGTCTTGAGATTGGTGTCTAAGTGATTCTGCCACCATATATTCTCTTCTGTCACTGCCATTCTTCTCTTCCAAACAGGCACCATGAGAAATGCATCCTCACAGCACATTGAACATTTTCAGAAATGGATTAAGCATGAGTGTCAATTCTGCTTGTTCTCGGGACCCCAACAGCTTTATTAGTTCCTTAGCAATTTGTTAAAAATTTTAGATGCATTCTTACTGATGTCCACAAGTGCATCCCCTATATATTCATATATATATACATATAAGACCTTGGCATTAAATCTGCAAGAGACACAAATTCAGTCCTGGAGTTGGGAAGATCCCCCAGAAGAGGAAATGACAGTGCACTCTGATAATCTTGCCTGGAAAATTCCATGGACAGAGGAGCGTGGTGGGTCACAATCCATGGGGTCACAGAGTCAGATGCTACAACAGACGTGCTCGTCTTAAATGTTAGTTCAGCTTGTTATCGTGAGAGCAAAGATGACAGATTCCAGTAAAGTTATTAATTTGCAGATTTTCTGTTGTTGTTATTGTAATGATAGGAACATTGTTCTTGCAAGATATCTAGATCCTGTGGCGACAGTATTATTTTCTTCTTAAACTGTGTTTTTAGCCTTTACATTTAGATTTCTGGTATATTTTGCCAATATATTTATATA
>SJYW01056076.1:59090-78978 GCA_006410735.1 Raphicerus campestris | reverse complement strand
ATATATATATATATATATATAAATAACCTGTGAGTTAAGAATTATTACTACATAAAAGAAGGTAAAATTGTCTGTATAATCTACTGTTGAAAGAATTATCCTTTTCTACTGCATTAGGTAGTACTTTTGTCAAAATCACTTGACACATGTGACCAGTTTAATTATAATTATCTAACATGATCTATTTACACATATTTCTTTTGCTATAGTAAGGAAAATACTGTATTGATTAGCTTCAATGTTTTGAGGTAGTGATAACAGGTAATGTAGATCTTTTAATTATTGGCTTTTAAAAACCTGTTAGTTAGACTAGGCTATTTAAATTTTTATATAAACAGCAGAACCAGCTTGAAAATGTGTACAAAATTTTGTCGTGATATTTTTATTGTGATTACATTGAATCTACAGACTACTTAGAGAGAATGAATATTCTAAAAATAATAAATCTCTGGTCAGTCCTAAAAATAATAAATCATAATCACTCTCTACCTCTTTTTCTTCAGTCTTCTCTAATTTCTATTGGTGATGCTGTGCATAATTTAAAAATTATTATTATTTTTTAAATTTACCCCTAAAAGTTCTAAATTTATGATGTTAATTAATACAAAATTTAAAGTATCAAATCCACATATTTAGCCACTGTAATGAAATTGAATTGGTTCTTGTATACTAACCGTGTATCCTGCAAACATTCTAAATGTAATACATTCAATATATCTATTAACATTTCTATTAACATTTTTATGGATTTATTAGGGTTTTAAAACTGAATGATCATAGCTTGTTTACAGAAAAACAGTTCAGTACTTTAGTTCCCCACTCATTTTTTTTCTGTTTTGTTTCACTGATTAAAAAAATTTCTATAAAAAAGTCTTTTGAAAGAAAAAAAAAAGAAAAAGAAAGAAAAAATCAAGCTTCCACATCAACCCTCCCTCCCCCACAATTAAAAAAAAATTCATAAAAGTTGTAAAGTTATATTTGGCCCTTTCTCTGGCATTGTGATCTGTGTGGGGTCACTACCAAGGCAGTTCCCTCTGATTTCCTCTGTTTGCTGGTCTCTTCTGTGTCTGATTTCAATCTTGATACAGTGATGGCAGTGGTGGACGGGGCCTGTCCTGAGCTTCACACACCTCCTGGGTCTAAGCCACTCAGTTTCGGCACTCAGGAAGCCCCCGAGGCGCAGATTTGGTTGGTCCTGCGCTCCGTTCCCTTCCCAAGTCCGAGTAGCTAGGGAGTTGCGCGAGCGTAATTGCCTCGATTTCTGGGCTTTTCGTGCTGCTCAGATTTCTGGAAGCGCCACTGGGGCTCCTTCTCAGGCGGATGATGATTGTCCAGAGCGCCCCAGAAGTCTTAGTTAGTAAAGAAACCTGCTTAAATCTCTTGCGCTTCGATTACCCCCTTCCAGCCCTTATGGCTCTGTCTGCCCGACACCGGATGGGGATGGTCTGGACCGGCTATTTCCAATTGGTCCTTTGTTCTATGCATGGGACTGTAGCGGTGTCTTATGTTCGAGCGTTCTGCGTGGTGGTTATTATCTCACAGTCTGGTGCTAGTCCAAGTTAATTCGTTCTGGCCATGCATGGACCTGATTCTGGCCGCGTTACGACCCGATTCTTGTGAAAATCCCTGAAGCCTGTGTTTCCCCGAGCCCGCTTGTTAGAAAACTGCGGCTGGCGGTCCCGGCTGGCGGGTCCCGCTCCTCCCTGCCCAACCCCCACTCGCCGGTACCGGGGGCAGGCGTTTGCGCTGCCTATCCACAGGGGGACCCGCTGCAAGATTAGTAATCCCTTGGTTTTAATCACCCATTTTTTCTTCCTGTCATGTTGCCGTCCGTGCTTCCCAGGTTCGACATAGACACGGCTGCGAGAGTGTTTTCTGGAGGTAGGAGACCTCTCTTTTTAACAGTCTCTTTCCTGGACAGGATTCCCTTCCTGGGATGGGGCTCCCCCCCTACCTCCTTTGTCTATTTTCTCGTCCCTTATATTTATTCCTACCTGTTTTTGAAGCCAATGATCTGCTTTGCTGGATGCCTGATGTCCTCTGCCAGCATTCAGAAGTTGTTTTGTGGAGTTTGTTCAGCTTGAAATGTTCTTTTGATGAAGTAGTGAGGGAGAGAGTGATCTCCCCGTCCTATTCCTCCGCCATCTTTTTCCCTCCCCCAACAAAGTAAATGGCAACAGGAGCATACTTATCAATAGTTACCTTAAATGTAAATGGGTTGAATGCCCCAACCAAAAGGCAAAGACTGGCTGAATGGATACAAAAACAAGATCCCTATATATGCTGCCTACAAGAGACCCACCTCAAAACTACAGACACATACAGATTGAAATTGAAGGGCTGGAAATAGATATTCCATGCAAATAGAGACCAAAAGAAAGCAGGAGTAGCAGTACTCATATCCGATAAAATAGACTTTAAAACAAAGGCTGTNGGACCGGCTATTTCCAATTGGTCCTTTGTTCTATGCATGGGACTGTAGCGGTGTCTTATGTTCGAGCGTTCTGCGTGGTGGTTATTATCTCACAGTCTGGTGCTAGTCCAAGTTAATTCGTTCTGGCCATGCATGGACCTGATTCTGGCCGCGTTACGACCCGATTCTTGTGAAAATCCCTGAAGCCTGTGTTTCCCCGAGCCCGCTTGTTAGAAAACTGCGGCTGGCGGTCCCGGCTGGCGGGTCCCGCTCCTCCCTGCCCAACCCCCACTCGCCGGTACCGGGGGCAGGCGTTTGCGCTGCCTATCCACAGGGGGACCCGCTGCAAGATTAGTAATCCCTTGGTTTTAATCACCCATTTTTTCTTCCTGTCATGTTGCCGTCCGTGCTTCCCAGGTTCGACATAGACACGGCTGCGAGAGTGTTTTCTGGAGGTAGGAGACCTCTCTTTTTAACAGTCTCTTTCCTGGACAGGATTCCCTTCCTGGGATGGGGCTCCCCCCCTACCTCCTTTGTCTATTTTCTCGTCCCTTATATTTATTCCTACCTGTTTTTGAAGCCAATGATCTGCTTTGCTGGATGCCTGATGTCCTCTGCCAGCATTCAGAAGTTGTTTTGTGGAGTTTGTTCAGCTTGAAATGTTCTTTTGATGAAGTAGTGAGGGAGAGANAAAAAAAAAAATTATTTCCTTTTTTTTTTTTTTTCCAATGCGTGCAAGCCCTCCTTTTGTCACTGGTTTCTAGGCCAAGTTGCTAATCCTATTGGTTACACTAGATTGATTTGAGTTTGTCTGTGCCACGTTTAGCTTTAATTCATACATAATTAGTCAAACTGTCAAATTTTAGAGCTATTACCTTTTTATAGGTTTTGCAGTTTTTAAGCTGGGACACAGTCCACATCAGATTTATCTCTAGTTTTTCATCCCCTGCTTTACTTGTTTTTAATGTTAGAACTTTGGTTTGAGGAAAAAATTTGAAAAATTTGGAGATTAAGGAACTTTTTTTTTGCATACAACTTTTTCAGATTCCAATATGCCCCAGCAACCTATCCTGCCATCTATTATTTGGATATACTTTTCTTAAGCTTTCAAAATAATTTCACTTATACTTGTGTATTTCTCCACCCTCTCCTGTCATTCAGCCATTTCCTACTCTTTTTGATCCTATGGACTGTGGCCTGCCAGGCTCCTCTATCCATAGGATTCTGCAGGCAAGAATACTGGGATGGGTTGCCGTTTCCTACTCCAGGGGATCTTCCCAACCCAGAGATCGGACCTGCATCTTTTAAGTCTTCTGCATTGCCAACTGGGTTCTTTACCACTAGCGCCACCTGGGAAGCCCCTTCTCCTATTCAGATGAGCTAATTACCCCATACTTGGAAGTTGTTATGGGTTTCTGCTGCTTACCTAGGGCTGGTTTATTCTCTGAACTTCAGTTTATCTGATTTTCCTAATACTCTCAGTTTTTCTTCGTTCTGAGAAAACTACTTTACATTAACTTTTATCTGAATTTTTCTTTCAATACTATACATATTATAAATAATGAAACCTTATGTATCTTGCTCACTGTTAGTCCCAAAACACATAGCAGAGTGGTTATAAATGATTTATATTCACAAATAGCATTATAAAAGCTTGGTTACAAAAATAATGTGCATTTATTTATATCAAGCAATAAAGATTTTCACCTAAGACTAGTGCAATAAATATTGTATAAATAACAATCAAATAATTAGTCACCAAAAAAGAAAACCATGAAATGTTTAACTGGATTACAATATTAAATTTTAAAAACTCATGACTGTTGAGGATGGTGAACTTAATAAATGTAGTATGTGATCTGACTGCCCTACTGACCAGTAGTTCCCTGTCAGCTTTCTCCCTCTCATCAGGCCTCCTGAATCCCTGAGACACAACAATAATGAAATTAGACCAATTAATAAAACTGCAATATCCTCTAAGTATTAAGAGTCAGAGGTCTCTCTGAAACCAAAAGTTGGAAATGATTAACCTTAGTAATAAAAGCCTAAGCCAGAGCAGGGCCCGAGTCTCTCCAATACTGAGAAGGCAGACAAAGGTGAAGAAACTGTAGAATAAAAGCTTGAAGTAACAGAGGTTGGTTCATGAGGTTTAACAAAAGTGCAGGGTAAAACAGTAAGTAAATGGTTATGTAGAACCTGCAGCAACTTATCCAGATGATTGAGCTGACAGAATTAATAAAGGTAGCTGCACTAATGATAAATTTTTATGTAGATGAAGCAGCCTCATGTTGAAACAGCGTGGCATCTAGGACTTTCATATCTAGAGAGGACAAGTCAATGCCTAACTTCCAAACTTCAAGGACAGGCTGAATCTCTGGTAAGGGGCTATTGTATCTGGTGATTTCAAGTTACAGCCAATGACCATTCACCATCTGAAAATCTTAGGGCCCTTGAGAAGTATGCTAAATCTACTTTGCCTATTCTGTGTTAATATAAAAACAAACCTGTCTGACAGCACATCTGTTCGTAATGTGGTTTACTGATTATTTTAAATCTGATGAGACAAAGTGATCAGACAAAAAGCTTCAAAATATTATTGCTCATTGACAGTGCACCGAGTCATCCAAGAGCTCTGGTGGAAATGGACAATGGGTTTCATGTTGTTCATATGCCTGTTCACAAAGCATCATTCTCTAGCCCATGGGTTAAGGAGTCATTTTGACTTTGAAGTCTTATAATTTGAGAAATACATTGTGTAAGGCTATACCTGGAAGAATGTGAGTCCTCTGATGGATCTGGGCAAAGTCAATTGGAAAATTTTATGGAAAGAATTCACTATTTTAGATGCCATTAAGAATATTCATGGTTCATGGAAAGATATCAAAATGCAGCATTAACAGGAGTTTGGAATATGTTTATCCCAACCATCATGGATGGCTTGAAAGAGTTCAGTACTTCACTGGAGGAAATAACTGCAGATATGCTAGAAACATCAAGAGAAGTAGTGTTAGAAATAGAGACTGAACATGATAATAAATTGCTGAAATATCATGATAAGACTTTAATGGAGGAGGAGTTGCTTCTTATGGGTGAGTAAAGAAAGTGGTTTCTTGAGTGAATCTACTCCTGGTGAAAATGCCATTGAAATGATTGAAATGACAGTGGAGGATTTAGAGTATTACATAAACTTACTTGATAAAGCAGTAGCAGATTCTGAGAAGATTGATTTCAATTTTCGAAGAAGTTCTACTTGGGTAAAATGTTATCAAATAGCATGTTGCTACAAGGAAATTTTTATTTCATGAAAGGAAGAATCAGTTGATATAACAAACTTCATTGTTGTCTTATTTTAAAAAATTGCCACAGCCACCCTAATCTTTAGCAACCTAGGTTTCTCAGCAGCCATCAACATCCAGGCAAGAACCACCCCATCAGCAAAAAATATTAAGACTAACTGAAGGTTAAGATCATGGTTAGCATTTCTCAGCAATAAAGTATGTTTCAATTAAACTATGAAAATGGATTTTTTAGATGTAATGGTATTTTACACACTTAACAGTCTAAAGTGAAATGAAAGTCTCTCAGCTGTCTCTGACTCTTTGCGACACCATGGACTATACAGTCCATGGAGTTATTTGGTCCAGAATATTATAGTGGTTAACCTTTCCCTTTTCCAGGGTATCTTCCCAACCCAGGGATCAAACCTCAGTTTCCCACATTGAAGGCAAATTCCTTACAAGCTGAACCAAACTAAAGTATAGTGGAAAATAACATACACACACTTGAAAACTAAAAATCTGTGTTATTTGTTTTATTGTGATATTTACCTCTTTGTGGTCATCTGTAACTAAACCCACAACATCTCAGAAGTATGTGTGCCTGTAAAACAAAAGTCAGTTTCTGAACGTGCTTGATGTAATCACTGGATCCCAAATCACCACTTTTCTCTCTCTGCCTGCCCATTCTAGGTAATCTCTATAATTCATTTGTTAGTCATTGAAACCCTCTAATTAAGTGACTATTAAAGTCTGTTGTTACTTATTCCTAGACTGCTGCTTAATGGTTGCTAGCTCACTGGAAAGAAGGATAACAAAGAAATATGTTCATTTGTATATGTTTTTTATATATTAAATAAAGTGAAATAATCAATCAATTAGCAAAGGAGAGAAAGAAAAGGAGAAAAAAAATGAATGTTAATCCTGCAATTTGATATTGATGTTTAGAAAAAGTATGTAAAGGGAAAATAAGATATAGCTCATGGAAAGTGGTTTACACTAAATGATCACTCAATACTTTAATTCATTAGCAATCACACTGCATTCATAACCAATTATGATACTAATAAGTAATGAACATAAATCCTTATAAAAACTCAGAAGAAGCAAATGCTTTTTCAAATTATAAACTCAGTACATAGTATTAACTTCCTAAAATATGAACAGTAAGAAGTTTGGATGCCAAACTTTTCAATTAGCTGGAGGTCTATCCTATTAAGAATATATATCTGTCTTCTTAATTTCAAGTAAATACTATCAGTTTTCTCCATTTTATAAAACTAGACTACATTACAAAATGCTTTTTCAAATTATAAACTCAGTACATAGTATTAACTTCCTAAAATGTGAACAAGTAAGACGTGTTCATGCCGAAACTCTCTATTAGCTATGAGGTGTATCCTATTAAGAATTTTTAGTATTCATTTTCCAATAAAGTTATATTTGTATTCTTAATTTCAATAAAATATTATTGATTTCCTCCATTTGTTGAAACTAGAATACATCATAAAATACTGAAAAAGTTTATTTTATAAGATAGTATGCATTTCCATTACAGGCAAAACATCACAAGTATAAACATAACCATATAATCTTTGTCTTTTTAAGAGATAAGCATTTTTAGGATAAAATCTATGAAGAATTTTCAAATACTGGAGAAGAGAATGGCTACCCACTCCAGTGTTCTTGCCTGGAGAATTCGATGGATGAGAGAGCCTGGCAGGCTACAGTCCATGCGGTTGCAAAAAATCGGACATGACTGAATGACCAACACACATAGCATACATAAGCATAAATGTCCATACATTGTGAAAACTATTCTGAATAATCATTTCTCTCTTTAGTCTTTAAAAAGAACACAATGTGATTATTATCCCATCTCACTTCTTTCCTTATTTTTATTGATTGATGTTACTAAAATTATAATAGTGATTTGCCTTCCTTATTTAAGGTCTATATGATGTGTCTCCATTTTTTTCTCTTTGAGAATCTATTAACCAAGAAGTTTCAAAGAAATATCTGAATAACTGAGATCAGATGAATAGGAATGTAATAGTAACTAAAAAAAAACACCCAAAAGTCATATACTTGAAATGCCATATTCCACTGATACCACTAACTTGTTTTTCTAGTCTTAGCAAAATATTCAGGAGCTCTGAACCTGTTTCTTCACATGAAAATGTGGGATTACCAAGTAATCTTTGATATAAATTCTGTTTGCAGACATGATTGTAAGTTTTACCATGTATAAGATATGACTTTCATCAGAAATAAAAAATTATAACTTTAGCAATTTTCAATTAATTTTCTGGTTTGAATGACACTTAATTTTAAAAATAAGAAAAATAAAAAGACAAGCTTTTTATTAAAATGAACAATATCAATAGTCAATAAATTATTTCTCATTCTATTTTTACCTTGATAGATCTTTTCTTAAACATGTAAAACTTGTTAGCAAAAGTAGTTTTTTTTAAATGACACATTTTCATTTATAGTTTTGTAAATTGGTAGTCATACAATCATACAGTTAAGAATCCCACTAATTTACTGTGATGAATGATATGACAAGTTACTACAACATTTGACATTAATTTACTTCTTTATAGAAATATAACAACAATTTGAGGATATGTTAGAATATGTTATTTGTTGAATATTCTTTTATAATGAAAGATGCATATGTTAGGGGAATGTAATTTCCTCGTTTCTGTCTCATCATAACAAAAATNAATGTTAATCCTGCAATTTGATATTGATGTTTAGAAAAAGTATGTAAAGGGAAAATAAGATATAGCTCATGGAAAGTGGTTTACACTAAATGATCACTCAATACTTTAATTCATTAGCAATCACACTGCATTCATAACCAATTATGATACTAATAAGTAATGAACATAAATCCTTATAAAAACTCAGAAGAAGCAAATGCTTTTTCAAATTATAAACTCAGTACATAGTATTAACTTCCTAAAATATGAACAGTAAGAAGTTTGGATGCCAAACTTTTCAATTAGCTGGAGGTCTATCCTATTAAGAATATATATCTGTCTTCTTAATTTCAAGTAAATACTATCAGTTTTCTCCATTTTATAAAACTAGACTACATTACAAAATGCTTTTTCAAATTATAAACTCAGTACATAGTATTAACTTCCTAAAATGTGAACAAGTAAGACGTGTTCATGCCGAAACTCTCTATTAGCTATGAGGTGTATCCTATTAAGAATTTTTAGTATTCATTTTCCAATAAAGTTATATTTGTATTCTTAATTTCAATAAAATATTATTGATTTCCTCCATTTGTTGAAACTAGAATACATCATAAAATACTGAAAAAGTTTATTTTATAAGATAGTATGCATTTCCATTACAGGCAAAACATCACAAGTATAAACATAACCATATAATCTTTGTCTTTTTAAGAGATAAGCATTTTTAGGATAAAATCTATGAAGAATTTTCAAATACTGGAGAAGAGAATGGCTACCCACTCCAGTGTTCTTGCCTGGAGAATTCGATGGATGAGAGAGCCTGGCAGGCTACAGTCCATGCGGTTGCAAAAAATCGGACATGACTGAATGACCAACACACATAGCATACATAAGCATAAATGTCCATACATTGTGAAAACTATTCTGAATAATCATTTCTCTCTTTAGTCTTTAAAAAGAACACAATGTGATTATTATCCCATCTCACTTCTTTCCTTATTTTTATTGATTGATGTTACTAAAATTATAATAGTGATTTGCCTTCCTTATTTAAGGTCTATATGATGTGTCTCCATTTTTTTCTCTTTGAGAATCTATTAACCAAGAAGTTTCAAAGAAATATCTGAATAACTGAGATCAGATGAATAGGAATGTAATAGTAACTAAAAAAAAACACCCAAAAGTCATATACTTGAAATGCCATATTCCACTGATACCACTAACTTGTTTTTCTAGTCTTAGCAAAATATTCAGGAGCTCTGAACCTGTTTCTTCACATGAAAATGTGGGATTACCAAGTAATCTTTGATATAAATTCTGTTTGCAGACATGATTGTAAGTTTTACCATGTATAAGATATGACTTTCATCAGAAATAAAAAATTATAACTTTAGCAATTTTCAATTAATTTTCTGGTTTGAATGACACTTAATTTTAAAAATAAGAAAAATAAAAAGACAAGCTTTTTATTAAAATGAACAATATCAATAGTCAATAAATTATTTCTCATTCTATTTTTACCTTGATAGATCTTTTCTTAAACATGTAAAACTTGTTAGCAAAAGTAGTTTTTTTTAAATGACACATTTTCATTTATAGTTTTGTAAATTGGTAGTCATACAATCATACAGTTAAGAATCCCACTAATTTACTGTGATGAATGATATGACAAGTTACTACAACATTTGACATTAATTTACTTCTTTATAGAAATATAACAACAATTTGAGGATATGTTAGAATATGTTATTTGTTGAATATTCTTTTATAATGAAAGATGCATATGTTAGGGGAATGTAATTTCCTCGTTTCTGTCTCATCATAACAAAAATTTGAAATGATGGACGTTAAGGCACTCCGTGTGTCACAGTTCTCGGACAGTCCATGTCATAGCACTCGGACAGATCAGTTTTACTTAGGAAATAAAGGAAAATACATCCCTGAGGAATGAGGGTATGCCGATCCGAAAGACACGAAGAGGAGAGAGAGATCCAGTGGCCCTTTTGCTCCTCTTTTTATGTTTTTTTTTTTCCTCCCTCTGGGCCTGCCTATGTAAATTGGGCTAGCCAGGAGTGCGGTTTGTTCCACCTGAGATACGCACTCTGTTTCTCAGACCTTCCTTTGTTCAATTTTTGTGGGGTTTTCCCTTCCTTGTCTTTTAGCCACCGCCATTCTGGACTCCTTTTTCCTATTCTAACTACCTACCACATATTTCAAGTTAATATAATTATTAAACATTAGAAATATAAGTTCAATTAGTAAGAGCTATGGTTTTTTCAGTAGTTATGTATACATGTGATAATTAGACCATAAAAAAAGCTGAGTGCTGAAGAAATGATGCTTTTGAATAGTGGTGTTGAAGAAGACTCTTGAGAGTCCCTTAGACTGCAAGGAGATCAAACCAGTCAATCCTAAAGTAAATCAGTCCTGAATATTCATTGGGAGGACTGAACGTGAATGTAATAACTGACTCATTGGTAAAGACCTTGATTCTGGGAAAGATTGAAAACAGGAGAAGGGGACAACAGAGGATGAGATGGGTGGATGGCATCACTGACTTGATGGACATGAGTCTGAGCAAGCTCTGGGAGCTGGTGATGGACAGGGAAGCCTGGTGTACTGAAGTCCATGGGGTCACAAAGAGTTGTACGCGACTGTACAACTGAATTGAGCTGAACTGAACTGATTAAGTGTAATGCTATACCCCAAGTACATTTGATACCTATTGGATAAAAATGGATGTAGAACTTTATAGATTTAATATATCTAGTGTAATGCTAGTGATAATTCTATGAAATTACTACTAGAATCTTCCTCTTGTAGAAGAAAGTAACATGCAATTAATAGAAATTAAGTTTTAAAGTTATATAGCTAGAAATTTCACAGTGGAAGTACGAAGCCAAATCTACATTATTTTACCATGTGAATTCTCATCTAAAGTTCCTCCAAGAGTCACAAGAATGTAGGACAGTTAAAATGGTAAAAATTCTCTATTTTAAAGTTGAGAAGTCTGGCTGTGGCCAACAGATGCCAAAGGATTTGCTCAAGGTCACATAATGAGTAATTGCAATATTTAAAGAAAGAAGGTTACTAATGTTAAGCAACCCATTAGCTATTTCATCTACATAATGCCTCTTTTATTGTATTTATTCATGGTGATTATATCATTAATCAGACTGATAAAAGAAACCAATAGCAATAATTCAAGCCAGAGTTATATAAAGGCATTTTTGAAATCATAAATCATAAAGAAAAGTTATATTCTAAGAAATTGATGTAGTCAGATATGCCATGTACTTGTTACTTTGGTTGTTTCAACAATTTAATCTTATAAAATGGCCAAGTACAAAGTACTACTAAGCAAAGATACTCTTTCAATAGTCTCTGCTATTACTAATTATTATAGCAAACCTAGCAAGCTGTCATCAGCTTAGGAAAGTTTACCCTATAGTCCCTTATTTACAGTCAATTACAGTTTTTTTTTTCAAATCTTTATTTCTCACCATGATTATTTCCAAAGAAAAAGTGCAAGTCTTTTCCTTTTTAAAATTACAATCTTTATATATTACAGTTAAAAATGTATCTTTCTTTTATTTAACTGTAATATATCAGGATTGCAATTTTTTAAAAAAGGAAAAGACTTGAGCTTTTTCTTTGGAAATAGTCATGATGAGAAATAAACATTTGAAGAAAAGTTAACTGTAATTGACTGTAAATAAGCGACTATGGGGTAAATTTTTTTTTAATAGCAAGAAGAGATAAGAAAGACTTCAGTGATCAATGCAAAGAAATAGAGGAAAACAACAGAATGGGAAAGACTAGAGATCTTCAACAAAATTAGAGATATCAAGGGAATATTTCATGCAAAGATGGGCTCAATAAAGGACAGAAATGATCTGGACCTAACAGAAGCAGAAGATATTAAGAAGAGGTGGCAAGAATACACAGAAGAACTGTACAAAAAGATCTTCATGACCCAGATAATCATGATGATATGATCACTAATCTAGAGCCAGACATCTTGGAATGTGAAGTCAACTGGGCCTTAGAAAGCATCACTACGAACAAAGCAAGTGGAGGTGATGGGATTCCAGTTGAGTTGTTTCAAATCCTGAAAGATGATGCTGTGAAAGTGCTGCACTCAATATGCCAGTAAAATTGGAAAACTCAGCAGTGGCCACGGGACTGGAAAAGGTCAGTTTTCATTCCAATCCCAAAGAAAGACAATGCCAAAGATTATTCAAACTACCGCACAGTTGCACTCATCTCACATGCTAGTAAAGTAATGCTCAAAATTCTCCAAGCCAGGCTTCATCAATACGTGAACTAGGAACTCCCTGGTGTTCAATTTGGTTTTAGAAAAGGCAGAGGAACCAGAGATCAAATTGCGAACATCCGCTGGATCATGGAACAAGCAAGAGAGCTCCAGAAAAACATCTCAGTTCAGTTTAGTTGCTCAGTCGTGTGCTACTCTTTGCGACCTCATGCATCACAGCACGCCAGGCCTCCCTGTTCATCACCATCTCTCTCGGAGTTCGCCCAGACTCACGTCCATTCGAGTCCGTCATGCCATCCAGCCATCTCATCCTCGGTCGTCCCCTTTTCCTCCTGCCCCCAATCCCTCCCAGCATCAGAGTCTTTTCTAATGAGTCAACTCTTTGCATCAGGTGGCCAAAGTACTGAAGCTTCAGCTTCAGCATCATTGCTTCCAAAGAAATCCCAGGGTTGATCTCCTTCAGAATGAACTGGATGAATCTCCTTGTAGTCTAAGGGACTCTAAAAAATCTTCTCCAACACCACAGTTCAAAAGCATCAATTCTTCAGCGATCAGCCTTCTTCACAGTCCAACTCTCATCTACTTCTGCTTTATTGAATATGCCAAAGCCTTTGACTGTGTGGATCACAATAAACTGTGGAAAATTATGAAAGAGATGGGAATACCAGACCATCTAACCTACCTTTTGAGAAATCTGTATGCAGGTCAGAAAGCAACAGTTAGAACTGCACATGGAACAACAGACTGATTCCAAATAGGAAAAGGATTACATCAAGGCTGAATATTGTTACCCTGTTTATTTAACTTATATGTTGAGTACATCATGAGAAATGCTGGACTAGAAGAAACTCAAGCTGGAATCAAGATTGCTGGCAGAAATATCAATAACCTTAGATATGCAGATGATACCACCCTTATGGCAGAAAGTGAAGAATAACTTAAGAGCTTCTTGATGAAAGTGAAAGAGGAAAGTGAAAAAGTTGGTTTAAATCTCAGCATTCAGAAAACAAAGATCATGGCATACAGTCCCATTACTTCCTGGGAAAAAGATGGAGAAACAGTGGAAACAGTGTCAGACTTTATATTTTGGGTTCCAAAATCACTGCAGATGGTGACTGCAGCCATGAAATTAGAAGACATTTACTCCTTGGAAGAAAAGTTATGACCAACCTAGAAAGTATATTCAAAAGCAGAGACATTACTTTGCCGACTAAGGTCCGTCTAGTCGAGGCTATGGTTTTTCCTGTGGTCATGTATGGATGTGAGAGTTGGACTGTGAAGAAGGCTGAGCGCCGAAGAATTTATGCTTTTGAACTGTGGTGTTGAAGAAGACTCTTGAGAGTCCCTTGGACTCCAAGGAGATCCAACCAGTCCATTCTAAAGGAGATCAGCCCTGAGATTACTTTGGAAGGAATGATGCTAAAGCTGAAACTCCAGTACTTTGGCCACCTCATGCGACGAGTTGACTCTTTGGTAAAGACTGTGATGCTGGGAAGGATTGGGGGCAGGAGGAGAAGGGGGCGAGAGAGGATGAGATGGCTGGATGGCATCACTGACTCGATGAACATGAGTCTGAGTGAACTCCGGGAGATGGTGATGAACAGGGAGGCCTGGCATGCTGCAGTTCATGGGGTCGCGAAGAGTCGGACATGACTGAGCGACTTAACTGAACTGAGATTTTTCCTCCTATACGGGCATCAAAAACTTCTTAAACATTTTATTGGTTTCTGTTAGGAACAATAAATTTCTGTTAGGAACAATAACCAACTTGGGTAGAAAAAAGCTTTTTATTTGACATTAGTTTGCATAGTACATAATTGGAAGGATGGAATCAATTATTGACAACATTTTTAAAACATCCCTCTGCTCTCTCAATCACACTGCCTCTGCTAAGATTACAAAAGCTGCTCATTATTTCATGAAAAAATAATCAACTTGGCCATGTTGGCTCAGCAAAGAAATATGAATATTATCACCACTGATACACAAAAGTAGCAACAGCATGTAGCCAGGAATCACACCACTTCATTGCTCCTGTGAATATGAGCAAAATATTCCATGCACTAATTCCAGTTTTGCATATCAATAATGCTCATTAGCTGTGTACACGTAGCCATACTTAGTTGCTTAGTCCTGTCGCAACTCTTTGTGACCCCATGTACTACAGCCTGTCAGGCTCCTTTGTCCTTGCTTATTCTCTAGGCAATCATACTGGAGTGGGTTGCCATGCCCTTCTCCAAGGGATCTTCAAAACCCAGGGATCAAATCCAGATCTCCCACACTGCAGGCAGATTCTTTACCAGCTGAGCCAAGAAGGAAACCCAGTACCTAAATCATATTCAGAATTTTAACTGCAGGGAGCTTGGATATGCGGTTTATAGCTTTTTGGGAACTATTGTGGGAAAAAGACACTAGTAAGAATTTCGAAGGAAAATTGAGTAAGTCACTTCATAACATCCATCAGCATTCTCCATATTTCAGTTCTAGAATAATTTCTGATAGCTTCCTCCAACCACTTGCTATCCCTCTTTGTCATACAAGGTACTAACTCCTACACATTTTTTTTAAATCACATTTCACATATCTGACCTTTTCTTCCATTTCTACTAAGTCCTCATAAGTCTTTTTGAACTGATTTCCATACTATTTTAAAGCATACTTACATGTCTTTCATCATCTAAGATTTTTCTCTATGTAATAGTTTCACTAACATGCCCCAAAATAATCTGTAATGATTGTCCATTTTCAAATAAATCTAACTCTGAGAATTCCACCTCTCTCGTCATCAAGTTCTAGTATTATTCCTGGGTTGCAGTGAAGTATATAAATGTAACTTCTGGAGTCCCCCAAATACCTAACACACTTCTTCCTTAAGCCTGAGGAATTATAGAATTATGTATTGTTGTCTTTGGTTTAAGTAACCACACCTATGAGAAACCAGCCCTGAGATTTCTTTGGAAGGAATGATGCTAAAGATAAAACTCCAGTACTTTGGCCACCTCATGCGAAGAGTTGACTCACTGGAAAAGACTCTGATGCTGGGAGGGATTGAGGGTAGGAGGAGAAGGGAACGACAGAGGATGAGATGGCTGGATGGCATCACGGACTCGATGGACATGAGTCTGAGTGAACTCTGGGAGTTGATGATGGACAGGGAAGCCTGGTATGCTGCAGTTCACAGGGTCGCAAAGAGTCAGACACGACTGAACAACTGAACTGAACTGAACTGAACTGATGAGAAACCTAAAAAATTGGATCATAGTAAAAGACTAAGAAAATGTGGTGTATATACACAATGGAATACTACTCAGCCCTAAAAATAATGAAGTAATGCCATTTGCAGCAACGTGGATAGACCTACAGATAATCATACTAAGTCAGAAAGAAAAAAGACAAATACCATAAGACATAGCTTATATGTACACTCTGAAACATGATACCAATGAATTTATTTATGATACAGAAACAAACTCACAGACATAAAAAACAAACATGGTAAAAGGGGATGGGGAAAGTATTACTTATGAATTTAGTATTAACATATACATACTACTATATACAAAATAACGAACAAGTTCCTACTTTGCAGGAAAACATATTTATTTTCCTGTAATAAGCCACAATGGAAAATAGTAGGAAAAAGGATATATAATATGCATAACTGAATCACTTTCCTTTACATCAGAAAGTAACACAGCATTATAGATCAACTATACTTCAATAATTTTTTGAGTATCATAAAGTTTTGAACCTTTTACACATTTATTTTTTTATATGTGACATACTCAAAATATGCCCAAAATGTCTATGGAGAAGAGTATAGAGATACAACACTGATGATCTCACAATATCTTCCTAAAATATGACAGCAGAATCTTAAATCATGAAATTCATATATGCCCATTAAATTTAGTTACTTCTGCTTAAAGAATGTCATGTCATCATGCTTTTGCCCTTTATAAACTCTATTTAAAGATGATTTCACTAATACATAAACCTGGAAATAATATGTTTTTTTCTTTAAATTTTAAGAAATCTATAGCAATTACACAGTACTAAGCAGACTTTTGTCTTATTCTCATTTCGTTCAGAAATCACTAATACATCAGCTTAGATAGTTTCCTATTACAAATGCTTTACACTCACAATTTTAATGTCTTCAAATGGGCTTCATTAGAATTCATTTTTCATTTCCTTTTGTAATCAATGGATTGTGGTGTGTGTCTCAAAGTAGTCCACCACTTAGTCAAAGATTTTGATTTTCACAATAATGTCTTGTGGAATAAATCCCTCTTATATTAGTCAGTTATAGAAAAATACCATAGGCTGGGTGACTCACCAAGATTCAGATATTGGCCAATCCAGTTCCCGACAAGGGTCCTCTTTCTGGCTGGCAGACAGCTGCCTCCTCACTCTGTCTTCACATGTCTGTTACCTTGCGTTTGAAAGTCATGGTCTCTCCTCTTATGCAGATCCTAGTCTCACTATGAGAGCCTCACATTCATGACCACATTTCATGTCAAAACCTCACCTTAAAAACTATTATTTTTGTGGTAGACATCACAACATTGATTATGGGAGAACACAGACATTCAGTCTAAAACATCCCCATGTTGACTTTTGCTGGATGTGGAAGTTTCATTCATGCTTGTTAGAGTGTACTGGAATAAAGGAGAGGATGGTTCGTACAGATCCTCACATCTCACTGATATTAATAAAAGTACACCTTTGGTGCACACTCTTCTGCCTTCAGAATGGCTGTTGGTACCACTGCTATGCTTCACTTCACTACTCTGTCCCATGTTCTTCCCCAAGGAGTCCACTCTTCCCTCTCAAATCACCCACTCCTCTACCGCTGCTGAATTCCACTGACTCTGCTCTTTCTGTGTTGTTTTTTTTTTCTTTTCTTTTTGATCTATATTGGATTTTGTCACATCTTACAGTTTTTATTTTTATCAATTGAATTTCTGCTTTATTTTCACTTTGAATACCTATTTTGATACTATTTATGAGTCAAATATAATCTCCTTTAAGAAGTTTATTGGATTGCATCAATTTAAATATAGTGATCAGTAACTCCTTTGATTAAATGTAGAATCTGGGAGCACAAGACACATCCAACTATATCCAGCTAGATGGTGCTCTGCTAACTAGCAAATTTTCTAGAAAAAAACCTAACTAGAGAAAAACTAAATGATAGAGAGTCTGAAACTAAAATGGAGAAAACATGAAATTTGCCAAAACTCAGGGCTACATTGGTGAGAAACATAGATGCCAGTAAATGAAACAAAAAATGTGAGAAAATAATGAGTGTGGTACATTCAGAATATATAGTTGCATGGTTATGAGTGTCAGGGCATGTGACTAAAAATTTAGGCAAAAATTGAACGTTATTCTTACATGTTTGCATTGATAGAAAACTTAAGTACAACATTTTTAATATATTTATCTGGGAGGAAACAGGAATGACATGATCTTATTTGTGGAGTTGTCAGACAGATAAAGCTTAAAATAAATGTCTGTGATATTGAAAGAGACAGGTCCAATGGCTATTTGAATTTTGGCTCTATGACTGAGATCTGGGCTAAGGGATTAAGTTTACTATCTATTAGCATATGTGTTCTTTTGAAGTTACAGCTATCTATAAAATTGTACTGGAAAACATGCTGAGAAAGAAAAAATAAGACTGAAAGCATAGATTTTAGGGAAACATTGTCCCATAGTCCAAGAATTTACTCACACTTTTATGTAATTGCTTATTTTATTTTTGACATCACAAATAGAATGCATCCTTTTTTTCAAGACATTTCCTTTAAAATATTTTTCTATAAATCACTTTTCTAGAAAAAATGTCAAACTATGTCTTTTATTATAAAATCTTACCTTTGCTCTTGCCAGAAAATTTTTTCATTGTGTCACCATTTTTGGTTTCTGATTTGTAGACAATTTCTAAATGTATCAGATCAGGCCTTACTCTTCTAATGTAGAAAATTTTATTTCCTGTTCTAATTACTAATTAAATTCTGATTCTCAAATCCATAGAGCAAGTAGAAGATAAGTAGTGGAAAACTCAAAGAAAGCTTATTTGTATTTCAAGATGTTTGAGTTTCTTTTTGGTAATTTTCCCTAGACTCTTTTTGGAGTCTAAGATCTATAGAATAAGTGCATTTTTAAACAATTGTTTATATTTTGCTTTGTCAATTGCTCATTTTTACTAGGTTAATGTTGCCCACTATCCACAATCCTGAAGTTTTCAAACATACATCATTAATATTACTTGGAATTCCACCAAAGTAATTAAGATTTCTTGAAAAATAAAGTTAAATTTAAAATTCTGTAGACAAGTGTTGCCCAGACTTTACAATAACATACACCAGTTTTGAAATACATGTATAATACATGAATATGAAAAAAGTTTACTTATAAGTTAATATAGATTCGCATGCAAGAAATTACTTTGACTTAATTTTCAAACTTATTTAAGAACCTCTTTTCAAGAATATGAAGAACAAGCTTTAGGTCATTATAAATGGTATTATCTGTAGAAGATAGCTGATAGGTAGATAATGCATTATTTTAATTACACGAAAATACAATGAATATATGCACAAGCAAGATACAAGAAGACCCACTGGAAATTTATAGCTATGTCCTTTGACCTTTTGATATCAAGTTGATGAATCTTCATTCATCCTTCTGCTATGCATTTCCATATGTGTCATATAGTAAAAGTTTTGTCTTGTATAATTTGTTTTAACAAAATGGGTGTGATACTGTATGGATGCTTTAATGATAGGTTTCTTTTACAATTAAAAACATATTCAGTTAAAAAAAAGATATAATTCTGACAAAATATATAGTGTCCAATTTAACAACTTTGCAAAACTTTTGCAAACTCAAAAAAAAAAAAAAGACTAGAAAGATCAAAATGCTCCATTATAAGATATTGTCCTATTTTATTATACATGTTAAAACCTCAGTTAAGTTCAGTTCTGTCGCTCAGTTGTGTCTGACACTGTTCAACCCCATGAACCGCAGCATGCCAGGCTTTCCTGTTCATTACCATCTCCCGGAGTTCACTCAGACTCACATCCATTGAGTCCGTGATGACATTCCAGCCATCTCATCCTCTGTCGTCCCCTTCTCCTCCTGCCCCCAATCCCTCCAAGCATCAGAGTCTTTTCTGGTGAGTCAACTATTCTTATGAGGTGGC
>SJYW01056076.1:32663-43371 GCA_006410735.1 Raphicerus campestris | reverse complement strand
TTCATTCCAGTTCCCAAGAAGGGCAGTGCTAGAGAATGTTCAAACTACCAGACAGTTTTACTCACTTCCCATGCTAGTAAGGTTAAAATCCTTTAAGCTAGGATTCATCGGTACCTGAATTGAGAACTTCAGATTGAAAAACTGGGTTTAGAAAAGGCAGAGGAACTAGAGATGAAATTGCCAACATTCGTGGGATCACAGATAAAACAAGAGCATTCCAGAAAAACATCTACTTTGATTTCATTGAGTACACCAAAGCCTTTGTGTAAATCATAACAATGTGTGGAAGACTCTTAAAGAGAAGGGAATGGCAGACCACCTTACTTGTTGCTTGAGAAACCTGTATATGGGTCAAGAAGCAACAGTTGGAACAATGTGTGGAACAAATGACTGGTTCAAAATTCAGAAAAGAGTATGACAAGGTTGTATATTTTCATCTTGGTTATTTAACTTATACACAGAGAACATAAAATAAATGCTGGACCTGATGAGTTACAAGCTGGAATCAAGACTGCTATGAGAAATATCAACAGCCTCAGATATGCAGATAACACCACTTTAATGGCAGAAACTGAAGAAGAACTAAAAGGCTCTTAATGAGGGTGAAAGAGAAGAGTTAAAAAGTCAGCTTAAAACTCAACATTCAAAAACTAAGATCATGGCATCTGATCCCACCACTTCATGGAAAATAAAATGGGAAAAGGTAGAAGCAATGACAGATTTCCTCCTCTTGGGCTCTCAAATCTGTGTGGAAGATGACTACAGCCATGAAATTCGAATAAAGTTGCTTCTTGGAAGGAAATATATTACAAACCTAGACAGTGTATTAAAAAGCAGACAGCACTTTGACAACAGAGGTCTGTATAGTCAAGGCTATGGTCTTTCCGGTAGTCATGTACATATGTCAGAGTTGGACCATAAGAAGGCAGAGTGATGAAGAACTGATGCTTTTGAACTATGTTGCTGTAGTAGACTCTTGAGAATTCCTTGGACTGAAGGGATGTCAAACCAGTCAGTCCTAAAAGAAATCAGCCCTGAATATTCATTGGAAGGACTGATACTGAAGCTGAAGTTCCAATATTTTGACAACCTAATGCGGACAGTTGTATTTTCCAACTCACTGGAAGATACACAGGTGCTGGGAAAGATAGAAAGCAGGAGAAGATGGCTTCATAGGATGAGATGGTTGGATGGCATTACTGATTCAATGGACATGAACATGGGCAAACTACAAGAGATAGTGAGGGACAGGGAAGGCTGGCATGCTGCAGTTGATAAGGCAGCAAATAGTTGGACACAACTTGACAACTGAAAAACAACAACAATATAATTACTGGAAAACTCATAGCTTTCACTATATGCACCTCCTCTGGGAAATTGATGTCTTTGCTTCTTAAAACCTAATCTAGTTTTGTAATATCTTTCCTTTCAATAAAGCAAGTGTCTTTAAATTTCATGGCTGCAGTAACCATTTGAAGTGATATCAGAGCCCAAAAAAGAAAATCTGTCACTGCTTCTACTTTTTCCCCTTCTGTCTGAGGTGAAGTGATGGGCCCAGATGCCAAGGTCTTAGTTTTTTTAAATTCTGAGTTTTAAGGCAGCTTTTTTTTTTTTTTACTTATTTTATTTATTTACTTATTTTAATTTTACAATATTTTATTGGTTTTGCCATACTTCAGCATGAATCTGCCATGGGTGTACACGTGTTCCCAATCCTGAACCCTCCTCCCTCCTCTCTCCCCATACCATCCCTCTGGATCATCCCAGTGCACCAGCCCCAAGCATCCTGTATCCTGCATCGAACCTAGACTGGTGATTCATTCCTTATATGATATTGTACATGTTTCAATGCCTTTCTCCAAAATACATCCCACCCTCTCCCTCTGCCACAGAGTCCAAAAGACTATTCTATACATCTGTGTCTCTTTTGCTGTCTCACATATAGGGTTATCATTAACATCATTCTAAGTTTCATATATATGCATTAATGTACTGTAGTGGTGTTTTTCTTTCTGGATTGCTTCACTCTGTATAATCAGCTCCAGTTTCATCCACCTCATTAGAACTGATTCAAATGTATTCATTTTAATGGCTGAATAATATTCCATTGTTTATATATACCACAGCTTTCTTTATCCATTCATCTGCTGATGGACATCTAGGTTGTTTCAATGTCCTGGCTATTATAAACAGTGCTGTGATGAACATTGGGGTATACATGTTTCTTTCAATTCTGGTTTCCTCGGTGTGTATGCCCAGCAGTGGGATGATTGCCGGGTCATAAGGCAGTTCTATTTCCAGTTTTTTAAAGAATCTCAAACTGTTCTCCATAGTGGCTCTACTAGTTTGCACTCGCACCAGCAGTGTAAGAGGGCTCCCTTTTCTCCACACCCTCTCCAGCATTTATTGCTTGTAGACTTTTGGATAGCAGCCATTTTGATTGGTGTAAAATGACAGCCTTTTTACCCTCCTCTTTCACTTCCATCTAGAACCTCTATATCTTCTGCCATTAGGATGGTATCATCTGCATATCTGAGGTTGTTGACATTTCTCCTGGCAATGTTGATTCCAGTTTGTAATTCATTCATACAGGCATTTCATAGGATGTACTCTGTATGTAACTTGAATAAACCAGGAATAATGCTCAGTTCAGTTCAGTTCAGTCACTCAGTCATGTCGAACTGTTTGCAACCCAATGAATCNCACTCCAATATTTTTGCCTGGAGAATCCCACAGTCAGAGGAGCCTAGCTGGCTATAGTCCATTGGGTTGCAAAGAGTCAGACGTGACTAAAGTGACTTAGCACACACACACACACACACACAGTGACCAGAAGAATGCAAATTAAAACAAACTTGGTAACCACTGCTGATGTGACCAAATTTGAGTAAGGATGTTGAGCTAGTAGAATGCCTGTGTATTACTGATAGGAATAAGTTGTTATGACCATTTTGGAAATGTCAACCGAGTGTAACCATACTCCATGATCCAGCAAACCTACTACAAGGTATATATCTTACAGAAACACATTCAAACACATGCAAAATAATATTCATAGAAGCATTATTATAATTTCCAAGAACTCTAAACAACACAGATGTCCATTAAAAGTTGTCATGGATGAATATATCATGGTGTATTTACATAACTGAATACTATACAATAATGAAAATGAATGAGCAAGTGCTACATTCAACAATGTGGATGAATGTCACAAATATAATGTTGAACAAAAGAACCCAGACAAAAGTAAGTATATGATTCTGTTTCTGTAAAGTCCAAAAAGCAAAATGAATCTTTGATGATAGATGACAGAGTAGTAGATACCTTGAGTGAAGAGGGTTGGACACAAGTAGCTTTCTGAGATGCTGGTAAAGTTCTATTTTTTTAAATAAGTAGTTCAATTTGTGATGTCATTGAGCTCTACATTTATGAGTTTGCACCTTTTTCTAAGTTTGTAATACTTACCATAAAAATCGTATTCAGAAAAATATTTCTCATTTGATGTCTCCTGCACGATAGGCTAGGGTGCTTGATTATATACAAATTTTTAGATTCAAATGTCATGTGAATGAGAAATTATTTTTGTAAAACCAAGGCCCAGTGAGGGAAATTTTAAAAATTAACCAAGTTAAGAATAAATGACAAGGCAAACTATTGAAATGTTCTATTTGAGTGCAATATGGCTTCTATAGGGCTATTTGCAAGAGAGTGGTTTTGGCAGGGATGTGAAATGGCCAAGCTACTTCCATTGTAAGTGGCACACTTAAAGAGTTGGAGTCAGGTGCCATACTCAAAGCCTCCAATTGTAGAGTTATTTGTGTTCTTTTCACTTTAAGGTATATTGCTGCTGCTGCTAAGTTGCTTCAGTTGTGTCCAACTCTGTGCGACCCCATAGACAGTACCCTGGGATTCTCCAGGCAGGAACATTGGAGTGGGTTGTCNCTCCAATTGTAGAGTTATTTGTGTTCTTTTCACTTTAAGGTATATTGCTGCTGCTGCTAAGTTGCTTCAGTTGTGTCCAACTCTGTGCGACCCCATAGACAGTACCCTGGGATTCTCCAGGCAGGAACACTGGAGTGGGTTGTCATTTCCTTCTCCAATGCATAAAAGTGAAAAGTGAAAGTGAAGTTGCTGAGTCGTGTCCAACCCTTAGTGACCCCATGGACTGCAGCCTACCAGGCTTCTCCAACCATGGGATTTTCCAGGCAAGAGTACTGGAGTGAGTTGCCATTTCCTTCTCCATTAAGGTATATTAAATAACTATAAATCAGAATTCTGGTTCTTAGGAGGTAACAGCTCCTCCCCTCCTTTTAACTTTCATTCTTACTCAGTTTTAGAATTAACCCTGGAGATGTGATTAGTCCCAAAGGCTGCTATTCTCTTAAGACAGCCTTGGGAAGTTATTGGCTGTTGAATACTTATTTTCATTAATGGACCTATTTTCATTAGAATAGAATAGAATCTACCTAACACATCTCTCTCCCAGTTTACTTATTGTTTACATGACTAACAAAGATCCATGTGTAGAAGTGAGTAAAAGATCTACAAGTCAGTGAAAACTCTCCTAAACTAAAATAGTACCACACATTGTAACACAAGTTTTACTACTTTTTTTTTTCTTTTGGTGAATGGCATTGAAGCTTTAGACTTCATCTGGTAAATTATAGGCAAAGATATTACTTAAAGAAAAAGCTATAGTAAGCTGATAACACAAATAACAATGTTAAAATGATTGAAAGGCCAGGCAGAAACAATCTAGATTACTGATAACAAACTGTGCCAAACAGTTGGCTGGTAACCACCTTCCTGGATTATTACAAGATTTTCTTGTTGTCCACTGACTATCATTTCTAGACTTAGCACAATCTGATATTAGACTGTAACACAGTCCAGCTAGACATACCTATTGAATGTTATGACAACTGATTCACAGAATTATATTTTACAAAGATTTAATATATCAACTTATATAGAGGCTGAAGGAGGGTAATACTCAGTTCAGTTCAGTTGCTCAGTCATGTCCAACTCTTTGCGACCCCATGAATCACAGCATGCCAGGCCTCCCTGTCCATCACCAACTCCTGGAGTTCACTCAAACTCATGTCCATCAAATCAGTGATGCCATCCAACCATCTCATCCTCTGTTGGCCCCTTCTCCTCCTGCCCCCAATCCCTCCTAGCATCAGGGTCTTTTCCAATGAGTCAACTCTTCCCATGAGGTGGCCAAAGTACTGGAGTTTCAGCATCAGTCCTTACAGTGAACACCTAGGATTGATCTTTAGGATGGACTGGTTGGATCTCCTTGCAGTCCAAGGGACTATCAAGAGTCTTCTCCAACACCACAGTTCAAAAGCATCAAATCTTTGGCGCTCAGCCTTCTTCACAGTCTAACTCTCACATCCATACATGACCACTGGAAAAACCATAGCCTTGACTAAACAGACCTTTGTTGGCAAAGTAATGTCTCTGCTTTTGAATATGCTGTCTAGGTTGGTCATGAGTTTCCTTCCAAGGAGTAAGCGTCTTTTAATTTCATCGCTGGAGCCCCCAAAAATAAAGTCTGACACTGTTTCCACTGTTTCCCCATCTATTTCCCATGAAGAGCTTTAAATATGTTCGTTCTTCTGGTTTCCCAAGAATATGGTAAGCAAATGTGTAACAAACAATGCCATACAGATAACTTGGAGGTAAACATGTTTATATGTGTGTGTTTGTGTGTGTCTGTTTATCTACCTAGTGTCTTGGTTCCTAATTCTTCAACCAGGAATCACACTCAGGCCACTACAGTGAAAGTGCTGAGTCCTAACCACTGGACCACCAAGGGATTCCCAAACATGTTTCTATATTAAAGACAGTGTTTCTTTAAAGTCAGTGGCAATAACTTTCACTCTCCTCTTTCACCCTCATCAAGAGGCTTTTTAGTTCCTCTTTGCTTTCTTCCATTAGGGTAGTATCATCTGGATATCTGAAGTTGTTAATATTTCTCCCGGCACTATTGATTCCAGCTTGTGATTCATCAAGTCCAGGATTTCCATGATGTACTCTGCACATAAGTTAAATAAGCAAGGTGAAAGTATACAGCCTTGACTTACTTCTTTCCCAGTTTTGAACCAGTCTGTTGTTCCATGTCTGGTTCTAACTGTTGCCTCTTGACCTGCATTCCTATACATGGTTCTTCCAGATCTGCTCCTGCATGTGCAGATTCATCCAACCAAGGATTGTGTAGTACTGTAGTATTTGCTGTTGGAAAAAAAAAATTCCTTTGTAGATAGACCCCCTAAGGGTCAAGCCAATATTGTCCAAGGATCAGCTGTATATTTTGGAGACAATAGGGTGAGTTTAATTATGACACGAGTACTAGATGATTGGTGTAAGGCTAAAATAATATTTTCTTTTCACCCAACACAGTTACCCACTTTGATTGGCTTTTTTCCCTGTATCCATGCATAACACAGTGGGCTAACGTTTTCCACATTTGGTCTAAAACAACTGTCTGATTTCTTCCTGGGTTAAATAGTTCATTAGTCACTATTAGATAATTCCACCCCAAATATTTACTTTAAATTGCTCCTACTGAAATTCATTTACAATTTTCTCCCAGTTATCACAGTTTAGGGAATATTCTTCTAATGTGCTTCCATTGTTAGTCCCCAAAACAAAAATCATAGGTTTGCATATCAACTCCTTGTATGGCTCTGACCTTATTTTTTCCAGCATTTTTTATTTCTCTTCTTACTCTATCTAGCACTCCTCTTAAGAATTCAGTGAAGACTTTTTCTTCTTACATCCTTTCCATTTCAGTAGAAAAATGTTTTAAGGTTTAGCTATGGTTTAAGCAGTGATATTATTAACATTATATTAATTTCCAAATGTACCTATTTATCCCCAGGTCCCACAGGGCACATATGAGCAAGAAGTTCCTATGGAAGAAAAGACTCTTCTGGATACTGCAAAGGAGTCCTTAGGTACCCATCTCCAGTCTATAGAAGACAGAATGGAATGTGAATCTCCAGAGTCACACCTCCTTCAAAATAATGGTGAGGATAATTTAGTCTTTGGAAAGAGTATGAGATTTGGGAGAGGGAAGGGCCCATTCATTAAAAGGTTATCAAACTTTATTCCATTGACGCTTCTACTGAATATAGCTGAAGGAAAGGTCAACCAGTGTAGAGTAATGCTATTAATGAACTTGACTTAAGCAATCAAACAATAATGTAAAAAATAATTGAATGCAGTATTTTTCATGGATAATTTGCAATGGAATTAAATACCTGTGGATGGATAAATCAGAGATGCCTTTGTATATAAATGTGGATCACTTGTCAGTATAGCCATGGGTCCTATTTCTATAGCCTCTACTCCCCAATTCTTGTTACATATGGCTATTTAAGATTGGAAATATTACTTAGAAATCCTACTGAAGAAAATGGAATTTCTGAAGTCCATGTCCACTAGAGATCTAAGGACTATTAACAGAGTAATGTGTGGTAGAGGCAGTGGTGCAGGCTAGCTTGGTTCTGGAGCACCTGTTTTTTCCAAAAGGCCTAAGTACAATTGATATCACTTTTTCTTTTCTTATATCCCTAGCAATTCCATATTTTCTGCTTATCATAGACCTACTAATATTGACTGTACTAATTTCTGAAGCTCATATTCTCTTGGTTCTCATTTACATTGCCTTTTATTTCTTTTTTTCCCCGGGTTTATCCTTGTTTACCCTCCTTTATGTTCATGGCTCCATAGCATGATACAAAATGTATCAGTGTGGAAAGAAATACTATCTATATAATGGTCTTTTCAGTCACATTTTGAAATAGCACTTTTCAGGAGTGTTGTCACTTCATTATAATGCTAATTAACAAATTTTTATCCAACACTTTTTTTTTTTTGGCTGCAGCCCAAGGCTTGACTTGCAGAATCTTAGTTGCCTGACCAGAGATTGAACCCAGGCCTCAGCAGTGAAAGCACCAAGTCTGAATCACTGGACCACCAGGGAACTCCCTATCCAACACTTTTCTTTGTAATAAAATGTTAGATAGTGGAAGAAATACTAGAAGGAAAAGTGATCCCTGCTTCTTTAGAAACTTATAGTCTTGTCAGTTGTACATATGAAAGAGTGAAAGAAGAAAGTACTACCGTGCTAGTTTATGTTATTGATAAATTATATCTTCAAGAAAGGAGAACTCACTGTAAGCTTAAATGATCAAGAAGGTCTTGTTGGAACAAATGAGAGTTAAATGAGGCCAAAACACACAGTTTCGAAGCTTTGGAAATTATGAACATTTGAGAATTATTTCAATTTACCAGTTCAATATTTGGTATGTAAATTATCAAACAACTTGAGAAAAAGTATTTTTTCCAAGCATCTATAGGACTTTCGAGGTTATANAGAAAGGAGAACTCACTGTAAGCTTAAATGATCAAGAAGGTCTTGTTGGAACAAATGAGAGTTAAATGAGGCCAAAACACAGAGTTTCAAAGCTTTGGAAATTATGAACATTTGAGAATTATTTCAATTTACCAGTTCAATATTTGGTATGTAAATTATCAAACACCTTGAGAAAAAGTATTTTTTCCAAGCATCTGTAGGACTTTCGAGGTTATATGCTAATTCCAAATTATTCTTTTTCATTTTTTCAAAATAGCTTCCTTAAGACTAGCCAAATTTGATTTATTTAAATGTTTCTATTATTATGAATAGTCTAAACATTTATTGTAATATGTTATATTAAGCCAGAGATTTTTTCACTACTTCAGGTTCATCTGCTGCTCTTTCGTTATCAAAATCAGTAGTAAGGTATTTATATTGGGTTTATCGCTTTACAAGCACCAAAAAAGAGCTGATGTAAATATATGATCTTTAAACTTAAGCCCCAGATGTTGCTATACCAGTTAACATGACTGAATAAAACAAAATGTGGTATAGCCTGAGACTTAAAAAAAAGACAAAAACACCTATTAGGACTTCCTTGACGGTTCAGTAGTTAAGCATCCATTCCCTGGTGGTCCAGTCCCCTTGCAGTGGAGGTCAGGGAACTAAGATCCCCGTGGGAACTAAGATCCCTTATGCCATGGAGGAACTGCTGAACCTGTGGGCTCCAGAACCTTGTCAAATAGCTAGAGGGTTGGGGTGCTGCAACAAAAGATCCCGCCTGCACGCTGTAACTAAGACCTGGATGCAGCCAAAATAAGTAAATTAATTTATTAAGAAATTATCATTCTATTAAAAAAACTATTACTGTATTTCTGAGACTTCTCTAGTGAAAAAACAGTCTTTGTATAATTAATAAATGAAAAAATAATAACATCAATTTGTTTTCTGTTTTACATAAAACAGTGCTTTACTTTAAGGTTAACCCTGGATACTGCTCTGAAAAGTCATAACCTGGCTTTCTACTTACTCTTTATCAGAACTTTTTGTTCCTGGCTACCTCTTTTTATTCCTCCAAACGTAGACTTCTTAATCAAAATTGTGCTGCTCCTCTTATGTGTTCATATCTATTTCTACTCCAAGCTCTAGTGGTTATTTGGGCAATGTGGTATTTAGATTATATTCCCAAATATTCTAACTAGTTTTTCATTTATATTTTAGGATCATTTTTGTGGCTTTCCGTGATGTCTCAAAGCCTGGGTGATGATAACTTTAGTAGTTTAGATACTAATGAAGCAGGAATCGAACCAGAAAACATGAGAGAAAAATTCTTCAGAAGCTTAGCAGTGTTATTGGAAAGCAAGAGTAATAACACCAAGATATTTTCTAAAGCAAAGTACTGTCAATTAATCAGGGAAGTGAAAGAAGCTAAGGCTAAGGAAAAAAAAGAATCAATTGACTACCGGCGCTTGGCTAGATTTGATGTGATCATTGTACAAGGTCATGAGAAGCTAATTGAGGCTATAAATGGGGAAACAGATAAAATACGGTTTTATTTACACAGTGAGGATTTATTTGACATATTGCATGATACACATCTCAGCATTGGACATGGTGGACGTACCCGCATGGAAAAAGAGTTACAAGCAAGATACAAGAACATCACAAAAGAAGTTATAATGCTATACTTGACACTCTGCAAACCATGCCAACAGAAAAATTCAAAACTCAAGAAAGTTCTAACATCAAAGCCAATTAAGGAAGTTAACTCAAGGTGCCAAGTGGATCTTATAGACATGCAGTTGAATCCTGATGGAGAGTATAAATTTATTATGCATTATCAAGACTTTCGCACAAACTTGAGTTTTTTGCGGTCGTTAAAATCTAAAAGGCCTGAAGAGGTTGCACATGCTCTTTTAGATATTTTTACAATTATTGGAGCACCCAGTGTTCTACAGTCTGACAGTGGGAGGGAATTTTCAAGCCAGATTGTCAGTGAACTTAGTAATATTTGGCCAGAGCTTAAAATTGTTCATGGGACTCCTCAGCCCTGCCAAAGCCTAAGTTCTATAAATCAAGTTAATGAGGATATCCAAAATCGGATTATCTCCTGGATGCAAACTAACAATTCATCACACTGGGCTGAATTTTTGTGGTTTATTCAAATGACCCAAAATCAGCCCCATCACAGAGGCATACAACAGACTCTATGTGAAGGTGCATTTAGCTCTGAAGCTAAACTGGGGCTCTCTCATTCTCAGTCAACTGAAGAACTTGTTGCCAGCCTGAACACAGAAAATGAATTGGAACAGGCTGATAAAGAATCAGAAAATA
>SJYW01056076.1:0-32634 GCA_006410735.1 Raphicerus campestris | reverse complement strand
TTTTTCATTTTTTCAAAATAGCTTCCTTAAGACTAGCCAAATTTGATTTATTTAAATGTTTCTATTATTATGAATAGTCTAAACATTTATTGTAATATGTTATATTAAGCCAGAGATTTTTTCACTACTTCAGGTTCATCTGCTGCTCTTTCGTTATCAAAATCAGTAGTAAGGTATTTATATTGGGTTTATCGCTTTACAAGCACCAAAAAAGAGCTGATGTAAATATATGATCTTTAAACTTAAGCCCCAGATGTTGCTATACCAGTTAACATGACTGAATAAAACAAAATGTGGTATAGCCTGAGACTTAAAAAAAAGACAAAAACACCTATTAGGACTTCCTTGACGGTTCAGTAGTTAAGCATCCATTCCCTGGTGGTCCAGTCCCCTTGCAGTGGAGGTCAGGGAACTAAGATCCCCGTGGGAACTAAGATCCCTTATGCCATGGAGGAACTGCTGAACCTGTGGGCTCCAGAACCTTGTCAAATAGCTAGAGGGTTGGGGTGCTGCAACAAAAGATCCCGCCTGCACGCTGTAACTAAGACCTGGATGCAGCCAAAATAAGTAAATTAATTTATTAAGAAATTATCATTCTATTAAAAAAACTATTACTGTATTTCTGAGACTTCTCTAGTGAAAAAACAGTCTTTGTATAATTAATAAATGAAAAAATAATAACATCAATTTGTTTTCTGTTTTACATAAAACAGTGCTTTACTTTAAGGTTAACCCTGGATACTGCTCTGAAAAGTCATAACCTGGCTTTCTACTTACTCTTTATCAGAACTTTTTGTTCCTGGCTACCTCTTTTTATTCCTCCAAAGGTAGACTTCTTAATCAAAATTGTGCTGCTCCTCTTATGTGTTCATATCTATTTCTACTCCAAGCTCTAGTGGTTATTTGGGCAATGTGGTATTTAGATTATATTCCCAAATATTCTAACTAGTTTTTCATTTATATTTTAGGATCATTTTTGTGGCTTTCCGTGATGTCTCAAAGCCTGGGTGATGATAACTTTAGTAGTTTAGATACTAATGAAGCAGGAATCGAACCAGAAAACATGAGAGAAAAATTCTTCAGAAGCTTAGCAGTGTTATTGGAAAGCAAGAGTAATAACACCAAGATATTTTCTAAAGCAAAGTACTGTCAATTAATCAGGGAAGTGAAAGAAGCTAAGGCTAAGGAAAAAAAAGAATCAATTGACTACCGGCGCTTGGCTAGATTTGATGTGATCATTGTACAAGGTCATGAGAAGCTAATTGAGGCTATAAATGGGGAAACAGATAAAATACGGTTTTATTTACACAGTGAGGATTTATTTGACATATTGCATGATACACATCTCAGCATTGGACATGGTGGACATACCCGCATGGAAAAAGAGTTACAAGCAAAATACAAGAACATCACAAAAGAAGTTATAATGCTATACTTGACACTCTGCAAACCATGCCAACAGAAAAATTCAAAACTCAAGAAAGTTCTAACATCAAAGCCAATTAAGGAAGTTAACTCAAGGTGCCAAGTGGATCTTATAGACATGCAGTTGAATCCTGATGGAGAGTATAAATTTATTATGCATTATCAAGACTTTCGCACAAACTTGAGTTTTTTGCGGTCGTTAAAATCTAAAAGGCCTGAAGAGGTTGCACATGCTCTTTTAGATATTTTTACAATTATTGGAGCACCCAGTGTTCTACAGTCTGACAGTGGGAGGGAATTTTCAAGCCAGATTGTCAGTGAACTTAGTAATATTTGGCCAGAGCTTAAAATTGTTCATGGGACTCCTCAGCCCTGCCAAAGCCTAAGTTCTATAAATCAAGTTAATGAGGATATCCAAAATCGGATTATCTCCTGGATGCAAACTAACAATTCATCACACTGGGCTGAATTTTTGTGGTTTATTCAAATGACCCAAAATCAGCCCCATCACAGAGGCATACAACAGACTCTATGTGAAGGTGCATTTAGCTCTGAAGCTAAACTGGGGCTCTCTCATTCTCAGTCAACTGAAGAACTTGTTGCCAGCCTGAACACAGAAAATGAATTGGAACAGGCTGATAAAGAATCAGAAAATACTATAAGAGCCCAGTATGAAGAAAACATTGAGATTGGAACAGATAGTAGTGATATTGAAGAGATTCTTTCTATTACTCCTAAGGTAGCCCAAAAAACTGTTCCTGAAGGCAGACTGAACTTTTTATCATGTGTTGGTTGTGGAAAAGAAGGCATAGGTGCTAACAGTTGTGAATCATGTTGTAGAAACATCCATGCAATCTGTGGAGTGCCCTCTCAACGTGAGACTGATGGTTATTGTAACAAAATAACTTGTAGTCTTTGCTACCAGACCACTACAATGAAAAGGAAACCTGATGAGGTTCCAAGAAGTTTGACTGTTCAACCTTTCAAAATGTTAAAGCCATCAGAGACACCGTTTTCATCAGACAGAGCAGGAGATTGGGTAAGAATTTGAGTGTAGATAAAAGAATTTGTTGTGGATCAAAGCAAGGCAAGAGCCTCTTTCTACTTTACTGTGATCATGAGTGAGAAAGTTTTGGCACCGCACACTAAAGTACAATGATGGGTATCTTGGATATATTTTCTCCAAAAAAAGGTCAATTACTTTTAACGTCCTCCCTCCACTCACTTTTCAAATTGGAAGTTATAACCTTGGATGCTGCTTTGTTTATTGTTCTGGAGTGAGCAGCAGTAATATCTCTTCTTTCTGATGTCAAGCATTTCTTGAGGGGATGAGAAAGCTAGGATCCAGGGGACAAATGGTATGCCTGGTGGTGTGTTTCTACAGACGGATAAATTTGGGAACAATTTTACTTACTGTTACATTGTTTTAGTTGTATGTAAGTCTGGGTGGAGAGGTAAGCTAAGAAAGGTCATCTTGGGTCAAGTGAAGAAATATTTAGGAAGGCAGGGAATGATAAGTTTGGTTGGGAGACATGAGTTTGTGTTGGGAAAGTTTTTTTGTTTTTTTTTTTAATTAAAATGCAGAGTGTGAAATAAGGCCAAATAGATTTTTCAATCATTAGGTTTTATAAAGTAGAGCTAATATGTGTTCAAGTTAGTGTTTTGAAATATGAAGGTTACACATGATTTGGGCCAGTAGTATTCAGAGTTTGTTCTTCAGACCAGTGCTGATCTGCAAACTGTCATACTAGTTCGTAATGAGGTAAGTACACATATTGAGAGTACTTGGAAATTACAACAATATAACATTGCTGATACCAAGCACATGATTAATGAACTCATCTTTTTAAATAGAATATTCAGTTTTGATGTTAAACTCTCAAGGTGAATCACATGTGATAACAGTTGTAAATTAGTCAAGTATAATAGGTTCACATTAAAATGTGTGATATGCTGTTTAGCTTGTCAGCTGTAACCCAGAAGTGTGTAAAACTGAGAAAATGTAAACATTTACTTATCTTTATAACTTAATTTTACAATCATTTTATGTTTTTAATCAAGCCTGGTTTTATAAAACTTTTTAAATTGAAGTATAGTTGATTTATAATATTATGTTAGTTTCAAGAATACAGCACAGTGATTCAGTTTATATATGTATGTATACATATATGCATATACATATTGTGTACACACACCCATTCTTTTTTCGGATCCTTTTCCCTTATAGGTCATTACAAAATATTTAGTATATTCCCTATGCTATACAGTAGGCCCTTGTTGGTTATCTATTTTATATATAGTGGTATATATATGTCAATCCCAATCTCCTAATTTATCCCTCCCCCATCTTTCTCCTTTGGTTCAGTTCAGTTCGGTCACTCAGTCACGTCCGACTCTTTGCGACCCCGTGAATCGCAGCACGCCAGGCCTCCCTGTCCATCACCATCTCATGGAGGTCACTCACACTCACGTTCATCGAGTCTGTGATGCCATCCAGCCATCTCATCCTCTNCCTGACTTGCATACAGATTTCTCAAAAGGCAGGTCTGGTGGTCTGGTATCCCCATCTCTCTCAGATTTTCCAGTTTATTGTGATCCACACAGTCAAAGGCTTTGGCATAGTCAATAAAGCAGAAATAGATGTGTTTTTTTTTTTTTTCTTTCTGGAACTCACTTGCTTTTTCCATGATCCAGTAGATGTTGGCAATTTGATCTCTGATTCCTCTGTCTTTTCTAAAACCAGCCTGAACATCAGGGAGTTCATGATTCACTTATTGCTGAAGTGTGGCTTGGAGAATTTTGAGCATTACTTTACTAGTGTGTGAGATGAGTGCAATTGTGTGGTAGTTTGAGCATTCTTTGGCACTATCTTTCTTTGGGATTGGAATGAAAATTGACCTTTTCCAGTCCTGTGGCCACTGCCGAGTTTTCCAAATTTGCTGACGTATTGAGTGCACACTTTCACAGCATCATCTTTCAGGATTTGAAACAGCTCCACTGGAATTCCATCACCTCTACTAGCTTTGTTTGTAGTGATGCTTTATAAGGCCCACTTGACTTCACATTCCAGGATGTCTGGCTCTAGGTGAGTGATCACACCATCGTGATTATCTTGGTTATGAAGATCTTTTTTGTATAGTTCTTCTGTGTATTCTTGCCACCTCTTCTTAATATCTTCTGCTTCTGTTAAGTCCATACTATTTCTGTCCTTTATCGAGCCCATCTTTGCATGAAATGTTCTCTTGTTATCTCTGATTTTGTTGAAGAGATCGCTAGTCTTCCCCTTCTGTTCTTCTCCTCTATTTCTTTGCATTGTTTGCTAAAGAAGGCTTTCTTATCTCTCCTTGCTATTCTCTGGAACTCTGCATTCAGATGCTTATATCTTTCCTTTTCTCCTTTGCTTTTCACCTCTCTTCTTTTTACAGCTAGTTGTAAGGCCTCCTCAGACAGCCATTTTTCTTTTTTGCATTTCTTTTTCGTAGGGATGGTCTTGATCCCTGTCTCCTGTACAATGTCACAAACCTCATTCCATAGTTCATCAGGCACTCTATCTATCAGATCTAGACCCTTAAATCTATTTCTCACTTCCACTGTATAATCATAAAGGATTTGATTTAGGTCCTACCTGAATGGTTTTCAGGTTTTCTCTACTTTCTTCAATTTAAGTCTGAATTTGGTAATAAGGAGCTCATGTTTGAAGCCATAATCAACTCCTGGCCTTGTTTTTGTTGACTGTATAGAGCTTCTCCATCTTTGGCTACATAGAATATAATAAATCTGATTTCAGTGTTGACCGTGTGGTTATGTCCATTGTAGAGTCTTCTCTTGTGTTGTTGGAAGAGGGTGTACTCCTCATTTAATCCTGTATTACTATATACAAATATAATTATAGACATAGATGCTTTTAAAAAGTTTTTCATCCATATATCATATAGTCTCTCTCTCTCTCTGGAGCAAATATGTATAATGTTCAAGGTTATGTGATAGCTCCTTCCATGGTAATTTTATCATGTTTGCTAATAATCCCATATATAAGGTCAGGGTTTCTTAATCTCAGGCTGAAAAATCTGTAACACATTCTACTGAATGTGTTAGGTCACTTGGCACTCATCATGTTAACACTAAAGTTTGGGGTTTAAGGCTTCATCACAGTAATGTTGCTCTGACTATAACCAGTTCAATTAGTCATAAATTGTCTTTTGTCACCAACTCCCAAATTCATATCGTCTCCATATATCTATTAAACTGGAAAGATAACTTGTTATCTTGTAAATATGATAAAATCTCAAGTCTTTCCTAGTTTGCCAAAATAGATTGTGTACAAGATTGCTAGGCTCTTCAAAATAATGGTATCTAAATTTTTGGATTGTTTTTATACAAACAGTTTAATTTAATCTTTACCATACCTCTGAAATGTAAAACTAATGCTGTTAACTTTAAATCATTATGTAGAGGGACTTGGTTAAACTCTTTGAAATCTAACTTTTTATTTGTAAAAATGATACTACCTTATGAGATTTTATATGAGGTAAAATAGTTGAAAACTATAAAATGCTTAACAATTTAAGTACAACAGAGGTTGTCCTCAGTGTGTCTGTAAAATTGCACCCCTCCTACTTTATTCTAAGATATTCTGGCTATCCAGTTACTTATTCAAGTAGTTCTCCTTGGTAAATCTTTATATGTATACTCAAATATTTATTTATGCTATCAATATATTACTCATATATAGTAACATGATTTTTTACATTTAGCTTTTTCAAATGTTTACGTAAGTTGTAAGCACTTTGAGAGCTGAGTCTGAACCAAATACAATCCATTTTTCTACCAGAGTACATGATAACATCAAATCTGCATTAGAGATTAATGTCTCATAAATTGAAAATGAAGTCGCTCCGTCGTGTCTGACTCTTTGTGACCTCGTGGACAGTAGGCTACCAGGCTTCTATGTCCATGTGATTCTCCAGGCAAGAATTCTGGATTGGATTACCATTTCCTTCTCCAGAGGATCTTTCCAACTCAGAGATCAAACCCGGGTCTCCCACATTGGAGGCAGACACTTTAACCTCTGAGCCACCAGGGAATAACATGATTTTTTACATTTAGCTTTCTTAAATGTTTATGTAAGTTGCAAGCACTTTGAGAGCTGATTCTGAACAATATGTATTTCATTTTTCTAGCAGAATTCCTGAAAACATCAAGTTTGTACTGGAGATTAATATCTCATAAGTATAGCCTAAAAGCTAAATATATTCTAAAACCTCTTCATATTGACCCAGTGAATAAATCATCTTGGACTTATTTATTTAAATTGTTTTATAGATCATTTTTTTTGTTTTCTTCTTTCAACACTTTAGGAAAAATATATATGGGTATTTACTTGTAGAAATGTACAGAGAATGTTGCCTTACATCAGAAAAACTTCCACAAAGTAATTGTTCTTATGATACATATGCCAAGAAAGATGTTCAAATATCTGGGTTCCTTGTCAGTGGTTGCACAGGTGACTTTTTCAAACACAATATCAGAGAACAGGAAGTTATTAAGATGAGCACAAGAGAGTTATGTTATAATGTAAATACCATCAATGTAATTACAACTAGGAAACAATATTCCTGGAAATGGCACACATTTTTATCTAATTCAATTTTATGCTTCTATTTACATATCTCAGGGTTAAAATTTTATTTAATTTTATTTTGTTTACTATTGACAGAAGTAATTTTAAAATTAAAGAGCACATTTGTATTACATATGTAAATACCGGTATCTGACATCTGTAAGCAGTTGCTCAGTTGTGCCTGACTCTTTGTGAACATGTGGACTGTAGCCCAGTAGGCTTCTCTTTCCCGAGTTTTACCATATAAGAATACTGGAGTGGACCCGTTTCCTTTTCAAGGGGATCTTCCCTACCAGGGGCTGAACTCAAATATCCTGCATAGGTAGGTAGATTCTTTACCATTATGTCACTTGCAAGTTCTAGCTTATATCTAGAAATTCTATATTCTGAAAATTTCCAGAATTATAGGAAATAATATGAAGCATAAAATAGAAAGCTACTACTTGTGTTTTCATTATGCCAAGTAGAAAACAGGTACACAGAATGGAAATATAATTTAATCCATTTAAAGCAGAAATACGCAAAATTAGTCCATCAAAAACATAATTTAGTGAGAAATAGCATACACTATAACTATTTAAGATTCTTCTTATAGATTAATCTTGAAATTGAATTGACACTAAAATTAACCTCTTGTTTCAGAGGACACAAGAAATAGTTTTGAAGAAATGGATCCTTTATATTTACGTGGAATTTATCAAAATCAAAATAGCATTTAAAATTATTTCAATATAATTGCAATAANAGAGTTATGTTATAATGTAAATACCATCAATGTAATTACAACTAGGAAACAATATTCCTGGAAATGGCACACATTTTTATCTAATTCAATTTTATGCTTCTATTTACATATCTCAGGGTTAAAATTTTATTTAATTTTATTTTGTTTACTATTGACAGAAGTAATTTTAAAATTAAAGAGCACATTTGTATTACATATGTAAATACCGGTATCTGACATCTGTAAGCAGTTGCTCAGTTGTGCCTGACTCTTTGTGAACATGTGGACTGTAGCCCAGTAGGCTTCTCTTTCCCGAGTTTTACCATATAAGAATACTGGAGTGGACCCGTTTCCTTTTCAAGGGGATCTTCCCTACCAGGGGCTGAACTCAAATATCCTGCATAGGTAGGTAGATTCTTTACCATTATGTCACTTGCAAGTTCTAGCTTATATCTAGAAATTCTATATTCTGAAAATTTCCAGAATTATAGGAAATAATATGAAGCATAAAATAGAAAGCTACTACTTGTGTTTTCATTATGCCAAGTAGAAAACAGGTACACAGAATGGAAATATAATTTAATCCATTTAAAGCAGAAATACGCAAAATTAGTCCATCAAAAACATAATTTAGTGAGAAATAGCATACACTATAACTATTTAAGATTCTTCTTATAGATTAATCTTGAAATTGAATTGACACTAAAATTAACCTCTTGTTTCAGAGGACACAAGAAATAGTTTTGAAGAAATGGATCCTTTATATTTACGTGGAATTTATCAAAATCAAAATAGCATTTAAAATTATTTCAATATAATTGCAATAAAATTATTAAGCAAATAATTTGCATATCACACAGCAATTTTATAGTTTTTACTAGCTCTTTTCAAAAATTGAAAAAAAAAATAATGATTTAGACACTCAATTTAATGTTTGTTCTATATAAACAAACTGTAATGTTTGAAGCAGGTGAGCCAAAGTGGAAACAATTTGCAGTGTGGATGTGTCTGGTGGTGAAAGTAAAGTTCAATGCTGTAAAAGACAATATTGCAAAAGAATATGTATATTAAGTCCATGATTCAAGATAAATTGGAAGTGGTCAAACAGGAGATAGCAAAAGTGAACATTGACATTTTAGGAATCAGTTAACTAAAATGGACTGCATGGGTGAATTTAATTCAGATGACCATTATACCTACTACTGTGGGCAAGAACCCCTTAGAAAAAATGGTATTGCCCTCATAGTCAACAAAAGAGTCTGAAATGTAGTACGTGGGTACAATCTCAATAATGACAGAATGATTTATGTTCATTTTAAAGCCAAGCCATTCAATATCACAGTAATCCAAATTTATGGCCCAACTGCTAATGCTGAGGAAGATTAACTTGAATGTTTCTATGAAGACATACAAGATCTAGAAATAGCACAAAAAAATATTCCTTGTCATCATAGGAGATTGAATTTCAAAAGTAGGGAGTCAAGAGATACCTGGAGCAGCAGGAAAGCTTGGTTGGAGGAAAAATATGAAGCAGGAAAAAGGCTAACAGTTCTGCCAAGAGAATGCATTGGTCATAGCAAATACCCTCTTCCAACAACACTAGGGGAGGACCTCATCAGATGGTCAAAACTGAAATCAGATTGATTATATTATTTGCAGCCAAAAATGGAGAGGCTCTACATGGTCAGCAAAATCAAGGCCAGGAGCATACTATGGCTCAGATGATGAACTCTGTATTGTGAAATTTAAACTTTAATTGAAGAAAATAGGGAAAAACACTAGACCATTGAAGTATGACCGAAATCAAGTCCCTTATGATTTTATGGTGGAAGTGACAGAATGAAGGGATTAGATCTGATAAACAGAGTGCCTTAAAAAGTATGAATAAAGTTTGTAGCACTGTCCAGGAGGTGGTGATCAAAACCATCACAAGAGAAAGAATGAAAAAAGGCAAATTGGTTGTCTGAGGAGGAATACAAACAGCTGAGAAAAGAAGAGAAGCAAAAGGCAAAGGAGAAAAGACAATACACATCCATCTAAATGCAGAGTTCCAAAAATAGTAATGAGAGATAAGAAAGCCTTACTCAGTGATCAATGCAAAGAAATGAAAGAAACAATAGAATGGGAAAGACTAGAAATATCTTCAATAAAATTAGAGATACCAAGGGAACATTTTATACAAAATAGGCATAATAAAGGACAGAAATAGTATGGACATAACAGAAGGACGAGATATTAAGAGGTGGCACGAATACACAGAAGAATTGTACAAAAAAGATCTTCACGACCCAGATAAACACGATGAATGAAGTCAATGGGACCTAGGGAAGAATCACTATGAACAAAACTAGTTGAGGTGATGGAATTACAGCTGAGCTGTTTCAAATCCTAAAATTGCTGCTGTGAAAGTGCTGAAGTCAAAATGCCAGCAAATTTGGAAAACTCAGCAGTGGCCACAGGACTGGAAAAGGTCAGTTTACTTTCCAATCCCAAAGGAAGGCAATGCCAAAGAATGTACAAACTACCACACAATTGCACTTATTTTACACATCAGCAAGGAAATGCTCAAAATGTTCCAAGCTAGGCTTCAACAGTATATGAATCAAGAACTTCCAGATGTTCGAGCTGGATTTAGAAAAGGAAAAGGATATAGAGGTCAAAGTGCCAACATCCATCGGCTCATAAAAAATAGCAAGAGAAGTCGAGAAAAATATCTATTTCTGCTTTATTTATCATGATAAAGCTTTGACTGTATGAATCACAAGTAACTGGAAAATTCTCATCTCTTGAAAAATGAGAATACCAGACCATCTTACCTGCCTCCTGAGAAACCAGTATGAAGGTCAAGAAACAACAGTTAGAACCAGACATGTAACAATGGAGTGGTTCCATATTTGGAAAGGAGTACATCAAAGCTGTATATTTTCATCCTGCTATTTAACTTATATGCACAGTACACCATGAGAAATGCTAGGCTGAAAACACAAGCTGGAGTCAAAATTTCCAGGGGAAATATCAATAACCTTAAATATGCAGATAACACCATCTTTATGGCAGAAAGCAAGGAGGAACTAAAGAACCTCTTGATGAAAGTGAAAGAGGAGAGTGAACAAATTGGCTTAAAACTCATTATAAACGCTAATATCATGGCATCTTTCCCCATCACTTTATGACAAAAGATGGAGAAGCTTTAGAAACAGTGAGAAATTTTATTTTCTTGGGCTCCAAAATCACTGCAGATGGTGTCTGCAGCCACGAAATTAAAAGACGCTTGCACCTTGGAAGAAAAGCTATGGCAAATCTAGATAGTGTATTCAAAAGCAGAGACATTACTTTGGCAACAAATGTCTATTTAGTCAAAGCTACAGTATTTCCAATAATAATATATGGATATGAGATTTGGACTTTAAAGAAAGCTTAGCACTGAAGAATAGATGATTTTGAACTGTGGTGTTGGAGAAGACTCTTGAGAGTATCTTGGTGACTGCAAGTAGATCAAATCAATCGATCTTAAAGGAAATCAGTTCTGAATACTCATTGGAAGAACTGGTGCTAAAGTCAAGCTCAATTACTTTGGCCACCTGATGCGAAGAGCCTATTCATCAGAAAAGGTCCTGGTGATGGGAAAAATTTAGGGCAGGAAGAGAAGGGGGAAAAATAGGAAAAGAAGACTGGATGGCATCATGGACTCAATGGAGATGAGTTTGAGCAGGCTCTGGGACTTTGTGAAGGACAGAGAAGGTTGTCGTGATGCAATCCATGGGATCACAAGTAGTCGGTTATGACTGAGTAACTAAATAACAAAATATTAAATGATAAACCAGTAGTCTATGATGAGAAATTGAACACCATGTCAAAGAACAACATATTCAGTTCAGTTCAGTCGCTCAGTCATGTCCGACTTTTTGCGACCCCATGAATCGCAGCATGCCAGGCCTCCCTGTTCATTACCATCTCTCAGAGTTCCCTCAGACTCACGTCCATCGAGTCCGTGATGCCATCCAGCCATCTCATGCTCGGTCGTCCCTTTCTCCTCTTGCCCCCAATCCCTCCCAGCATCAGAGTCTTTTCCAATGAGTCAACTCCTCATGAGGTGGCCAAAGTACTGGAGTTTTAGCTTTAGCATCATTCCTTCCAAAGAAATCCCAAGGTTGATCTCCTTCAGAATGGACTGGTTGAATCTCCTTACAGTCCAAGGGACTCTCAAGAGTCTTCTCCAACACCACAGTTCAAAAGCATCAATTCTTTGGCACTCAGCCTTTTTCACAGCCCAACTCTCACATCCATACATGACCACAGGAAAAACCATAGTCTTGACTAGACGAACCTTAGTCGGCATAGTAATGTCTCTGCTTTTGAATATACTATCTAGGTTGGTCATAACTTTTCTTCTGAGGAGTAAGTGTCTTTCAATTTCATGGCTGCAGTCAGCATCTGCAGTGATTTTGGAGCCCAAGAAAATAAAGTCTGACAATGTTTCCACTGTTTCCCCATCTATTTCCCATGAAGTGGTGGGACTGGATGCCATGATCTTCGTTTTCTGAATGTTGAGCTTTAAGTCAACTTTTTCGCTCTCCTCTTTCACTTTCATCAAGAGGCGTTTTAGCTCCTTTTCACATTCTGCCATAAGAGTGGTGTCATCTGCATATCTGAGGTTATTGATATTTCTCCCAGCAATCTTGATTCCAGCTTGTGTTTCTTCCAGTCCAGCATTTCTCATGATGTACTCTGCATAGAAGTTAAATAAGCAGGATGACAATATACAGCCTTGGCATGCATATCTATACAAGTTACAGCAGAAATTTGATTTTTCATGTAGATAATTTTTTATGAATTCCACAGTAGTAATAATTGGAAATAAAATGAAGGGATCATTCTAATACCTACAAAAACATATTGAATTAATTCAGAGGATTATTATATTTTGACTAAATATCTGTTTATGATGAATAACAGTTGTGCAAGTAGGTGATATTATCTGATAGTTCTAGTGTGTCACTACTAGACAGTGAATATACCATGATATCTTGTTTCTTGTGCAGCAAGGAAAATGTACATTTTTAGAGGAAACAAATCACAATTAGTTGTAAGATGTGCAACAGATGGTGGAACTTATAATCTTTTCATCAGACTAATATTTTACTGTCTGCAGTTTGGACTCGCTTTTCCCAAAAGATGATGTTGGTTTCAAGCCATATTGACAGCTGGTACATTTCTAATATAGTTAATTTGATATACCTCATATATTAAATCCTGTACGTTCTCCAAAATAACAGATGAGAATTGTATTGGCCACCTGGGAAAAGGTAATTTCAATAGAATGAGAAAATGGATCTCCTGTTTTGCTGATTTTACAGTTATGTTTTCTATCTGGGGTGACATTATTAATCACCAGCAGTATATTATGCTTAAAAAAGTACACATTTTGAACAGAGACAATGATTAAGAATAATCTATGGACAGTTAACAGGTGTTTTACCTACCATAATTCCTAAATATGTAAAAATGTTTTATTGAATATTAATTCAATTGAACATTTTCAGTATATGCTTTACAGATACTACATTAAATTATCAATTAGATAATTAATTTCTCTAATTATGAACAAAATATATCTCACAGAGAGTTGAATGGTAGCTAGTTGCTTACATAAAAAATTGATTTTTTTTTTCAGAAAGTAAAGCTATTCTTTTAATACAACATAATATCTGATTCTTTCAGGTTGAATAAAATGTATTATGGATTTCTTTGGTTTCAGTAAGACAAGCAATAATACATAATTAAGATAAGAGAAAACTAAACTATAATGGCATTAAAAGTATATGCTACAAAACTATTATTTTGATTTATGTCACTGAGAATTGGATATCTTCCTAATAAAATCTTCCTACATCATTCCAAAGCTATTTATAAGACTCATATGTATTTTGAGATTTACAAAAAATCAAGGTCAAGTAACATGCATGAGACAGGGTGCTCAAGGCTGGTGCAGTGGGACAACCCTGAAGGATGGGATGGGGAGGGAGAAGGGAGGAGGTTCAGATGGGGACACATGTACATCCATAGCTGATTCATGTGTGTGGTAAAAACCACTACACTATTGTAAAGTAATTAGAATCCAATTAAAATGCATTAATTAATTTATGAAAAAATAAATACTAAAATAGTTCTTTTTCTTATATGATAATATTTATTTTCAAAATTTACAAAAATGTGTAAAATATATTTTAATCTTAAATGAATTGTAAAATAACAATATAGATACTTTCAAACAATAGGAGGCTTTAATTAATATCAGATATATGCTCAAACTAATTGATTTTAAAATATATGAAATAGAATATATAGATAGGGGTAAGATTGTTTAACTGATCAGTAATATTGTTATGAGAATATTTATGTGAAGTCAAATGAAAGTCTGTCAGTCATGCTTGACCCTATGATGCCATGGGTTGCAGTGAACTGAGCTCCTTTCTCCATGGAATTCTCCAGGCAAGAATAATGGAATGGATAGCTATTTTCTTCTTCAGAAGATCTTCCTGACTTAGAAATAAAATTCGGGTCTTCCATATTACATTCAAATGATTTACTGTCTGAGCCACCAGAGGAGCCCTGCAAATATTTATATATGAAGCTAAAATATTACATTCATTTTTATGATTTAATAATTATAGCATTTGAGCTTTACATTGGTTATCACTTATCAGAATTTTAGTGTTTAAATCATATGATATACAAAATAAAATGTCAATTAAACTTGTTTTAATCAAGTGGTAGATACTAATGTTCAATACAGTAATTGATTCATACAAGAATATATTTACTTCTCCAGGTTTTTCAGCTGAGTAAGTGTAATCAAAATGTATTGATTTATAACACCTGATATATGATGCAATCTTTAATCACTTCAATTCAACATTTCTCCAGTGTTTAAAATTCCATTTAAGTATAGAATTAAATTAGATACCAAGGTTACTTCAGGATAATATATTAAATTTAATATTAATTTTAAAAACATTAATAGTAATTAAGTTTATGGGCAATTACTTTTTCTCAACTCTACAAAAAAAAATTTGAACTAAAGAGATACCCTATAATTAATATACAATTATCATTGCATGTATTTAAATATATAATTGGGTATATAACTTAAATAATTTAGATTGAATTCACAGTTATGTACTGCACATTAAAATTCAATGTGCAATAGGCTCCAGTTTCATCCACCTCATTAGAACTGATTCAAATGTACCAATACAATATTGCAAAGTAATTAACCTCCAATTAAAATAAATAAATTTATATTTAAAATAAAAGTATTTAGCAGAAAAAATTTAATGTGCAACATAATATAATGTGCAAGAACATGTGAAATTCAAAAAGAATAAAACAACAATATGCATATCAGTCAGTCAGTTCAGTCAGTCAGTCGCATCTGACTCATTGCAACTCCATGAACCACAGCAGGCTTGGCTACCTTATCTATCACCAACTCCTGGAGCTTGTTCAAACTTATGTCCATTGAGTCAGTGACACCATCCAACCATAGCATTCTCTTATCATCCCCTTCTCCTCCCACCTTCAATCTTTTCCAGCATCAGAAGTCTTTTCCAATGAGTCAGTTTGTCACATTAAGTGGCCAAAGGATTGGAGTTTCAGCTTCAATATCAGATCTTAAAATGAGTATTCAAGACTGATTTACTTTAGGATGGACTGGTTGGATTTCCTCGCAATCCAAGGGACTCTCAAGAGTCTTCTCCAACACCATAGTTCAAAAGCATCAATTCTGAGGTGCTCAACTTTCTTTATAGTCCAACTCTCACATCCATACATGACTACTGGAAAAACTATAGCTTTGACAAGATGGACCTTTGTTGACAAAGTAATGTCTATGCTTTTTATAGGTTTGTCATAATTTTTCTTCCAAAAGGTAACTGTCTTTTAATTTCATGGTTTTAGTCAATATCCGTAGTGGTTTTGGAGCCCCACAAAAGTAAAATCTTTCACTGTTTCCCCATCTATTTGCCATAAAGTGATGGGACTGAATTCCATGATCTTAGTTTTCTGAAAGCTGAGTTTTAAGCCAACTTTTTAACTCTCCTCTTACACTTTCATCAAGAGGCTCTTTAGTTCTTCTTCGATTTCTGCCATAAGGGTGGGGTCAACTGCATATATGAAGTTATTGATATTTCTCCTGGCAATCTTGATTCTAGCTTATGCTTCCTCCAGCCCAGCATTTCACACGATGTACACTGCATAGAAGTTAAATAAGCAGAGTGATAATATACAGCCTTGACATACTCTTTTTCCAAATTTGCAACAAATATGTTGTTTTATGTCCAGTTCTAACAGTTGCTTCTTGACCTGCATACAGATTTCTTAGGAGGCAGGTTGGGTGGTCTGGTATTCCCATATCTTCAAGAATTTTCCACAATTTGTTGTGTTCCACATAGTCAAAGTCTTTGGTATCATCAATAAAACAGAAGAAGGTGTTTTTCTGAATATGCATATAACATATAATATGTTTTTCTGGATATGCATATAATACACATAAAACAAATAGTAAAAAGATGCATTTCTATGATGATACATCTCAGAGTCCTTGCAGTTATCTAAGTTAATTATTACATAATTATTTTTTAGCATAACCTTTATAGGAATGAGGAAGAAAGACTCAGAAATGAAATATGATTCTAGGTAGTGGGTGAAATATTATTGTTGACAAAATGTTGCCTTTACATTTAGGGTCTAAATAATTTGTCAGTTTAAAAGTCTGTAGAAAGAGTTCTTCTGACACGGTGAAGCAAACCTCCTAAAGCCTTTTTCCTCACTTACTCTAAAAATTCTATGCAACATGTGAAAAGGAACTGCAATAAATAAAGCTGAGCAGTAGAAGGGACTCAAAACTCAGAGAATAATCTACAAAGTCTGTGTTTTCAACTATTCTCCTGTTTTATTTGAAGGGTTTTCTGTGAGGGCATCACTAGTCTCAGCAGTGGGAAAAGCAGATGAGTAAGGTTAGTGGTCTTTTTTTTTTTTTTTTTTCCAAAAGAACCAGAAATAAAGATACCAATAGACCAGGTAGTGAGTGGCAGAGGAGAACTCAGAGAACAAAGTGTGCACAAGCAACAGAGTAAACATAGTGGAAACTGATTTTTTATTTGATCTGGTCCATTTATCAGATTAAACTCTGAGTGAGAAGCATATGCAACTGATCCAAAACAGATTTAAGAATAGAATCTATATTTAGACTGGAGTCTATTTTCAGATTAAATGAGTAAAATGTATGGAAAACAAACAAAAACAGTGTAGCAAAATCTTCAAAACCTGAGCTGAAATTGGAACCCACCCAGGGGAGATCAAACTAAGACAAACCTAAGGGAAATGAACGGTGAATATTAATTGAAAAGATACTGAAGCTGAAGCTCCAATGCTTTGGCTGCCTGATGTGAAGAGTCAACATATTGGAAAAGACTCTAATGCTGCGAAAGATTGAGAGCAGGAGGAGAAAGCAGTGACAGGAGAAGAGATGGTTGGATGAATCAATGGATATGAGTTTGAGCAAACTTTGGAAGATGGTGAAGTACAAGAAAGCTTGCCATGCTGCAGTCCATGGAATCATAAAGAGTAAGACAGGACTTAGCAACTGAACAACTAGGGAGGTAGAAAATAAAATTTTTAAAAAAGAAAAAAACAAATATACAAGATGAGTTGATTGATACCACATATTTGAATACAGAAACAAGCAAACAAAAAAAGAGTTGTAACAAGACTGAAGTCTCTAAAATATAACATCCAAAATATTCCAGATGTAATGCAAAATTGCTTAACATACAAAGAACCTACCAAATGTCAAAAAGGAAGGTCAGTCAGTAGATGACTCAACTGTTGGAATTATCATAAAAATCATTCAACCAGCTATCATAGTCAAATTCTATTATCTAGTTATAAATATACTTAAAATAAATAAAAAGATAAATGTTTTAAATAAGGAGAAAGTCTGTAAACATTATGTAGTTATGAAACAAAAAAATACAAATATCAAAAATAATATATCTTTCAGATATATGTGAAAAAAATAAAGATAATAGAGGATGGAATCAGAGAATTTTTAATTTGATGAATAATAGTTCTCCAAGTTTAAGTACTGAAAAAGAGAGAGGGAATGAAAGATGAAAATTAAATGAGCAAAAAATACAGAAAAATAGAAAATAACATTATATTCTAATATTGCAGAGGTTAAGATGAAAAGAAAATTTGATGTATTAAAATATAGTTAAAGAAACAATAGCCAAAAATTCTAATATGGTAAAAGATAAGTTTGCAGATTGAAGAAGCTCACTTAATTCAAATAAAGGTAAATTTTTTAAAAAGCCAGGCATACATGTCATGCCTGGATGACAGAAAACCAATGATTAATTAAAGAATTTAAAACCTTTCGGAGAAAGATAAAAAATAAATTTAAAAAACTTAGGAAAACTAAAATGAAATGATACCAACTTCAAATAATTCAAAAGAAAATAAGAATGAAGTAACAGATTAAAAAAAGAACAAAAAGATGAAAAGTAATCAAGTAATAAACAAAACTACACAGCTGACAGTTTAGGATGAGAAACAGTCCTAACCAAAGTTGCTGTGATAATTGGGTATTAACATGCAAAAATTTTTTTAATGGACTTACCTTTCCTCATTCATGTATAAAAGTTAACTCATAATAGATCTAAGTTTTAAATTTAAGAGATTAAACTCTACAAATTTTAGAAGAAAGTTTACAGTAAATCTGTGACATTGTATAAGATTATTTTTTAAGACGTGACTTCAAAAGGAAATACAGCTCAAAGAAAGATGTGTATGCTATGTGTATTCATGTGTATAAAATATTGAATATCCAGACTACATATAGGACTTTCACAGCTCATCAGTAAGATGATAATTAATCCAATTTAAAATTATCAAAAGCTTGAATACACATTTCTCAAAAGAGGATATACAAATAGTCAATAGACACATGCACAATAGTTTAACATAAATAGCCATTCAGTCCAGTTCAGTTGATTCAGATCAGTTCAGTTCAGTCGCTCAGTCGTGTCGGACTCTTTGCAACCCCATGAACTGCAGCACGCCAGGCCTCCCTGTCCATCACCAACTCACGGAGTTCACTCAAACTCACATCCATCGAGTTAGTGATGCCATCCAGCCATCTCATCCTCTGTCGCCCCCTTTTCCTCCTGCCCCCAATCCCTCCGAACATGAGTCTTTTCCAATGAATCAACTCTTCGCATGAGGTGGAATAAAATATGTTTTTTTATTTACATAAAAAATTCAAATAGGAAAAGTCATGGAAACGAGAATTATTATTTCCCAGGGACTGGAGAAAAGGGAAATGGGAGTAACCATAGGTATCTGGCTTATTTTTAGGGTGATAAAAGAAATAAGGTGATGAAAATACCATGAAAGTTCCTCAACTTTGTGAATAAACTAAAAAATATTAAACTTTACCCTTTTTGTAAAATTTTTATGTGACCTATATCACAATAAAAAGAAAATGAAATAAGCACAATAATTCAAGATGAAGATTTTATTTAAGCCCAAACTATGTATTGTCTACAAGAAAATTTAAATGAAGAGGATTAAATTAAAGAGGACTCTTAAATATGAAATAATATAAAGGGGTAAATGGACAAAATAATCAAAATAGAGCATGAGTTGTGACCAAGTTAATATAAGATTAAGTAGACTAGAAAAAATGAATATTTTTAGCAATAAAGAGGAACATGGTATCATGACAAAAGATAGCAGTCATAAAGAAACATAGCAGTCATAAATATATATGTGCATGCCTGTATGCTGAGTCACTTCAGTTGTAACTGACTCTTTGCAACCATATGGACTGTAGCTGCTAGGCACCTTTGTCCCTGACATTCTCCAGGCAAGAATTCTGGAATGGGTTGCCATGTCCTTCTCCAGGAAGATTTTGCAGATCAGTGATTGATCCTACATCTCTTACACAGGTTCTTTTTTAACAGCTGGAATAAGCTTTATTTACTTATACAGTTATTAGTATTTACACACTTATTTTTTTCTTTTAAAAATTTATTCATTTATTTATTTTAATTAGAGGATAATTAGTTTACAATATTGTGATGAGTTTTGCATACTTTGCCACTAGTGTCACTATGTATCAAACAATATATACTGTTACTTAACTTTATTTCTAGATTTAGATAACAATCTCTGAAATGAAAAAGCCAGAAAAAAATTTAGAAGTAGGCTACAATATTTTGTGTTTAGTCTTGTGAGAACTATCCAGTTCATTGATTGGAGCCATCATTGAAAATCCATTTATTGATCACTGAAAATCTATTTATTGATAAATTTTGGAATTCTGATATTTACTCTTGAAACTTAAGTATGGAAAGAAAAAAATTGAAGACTTCATGTTAAGGACTATGAACTGTTTCAGATATTTACTGTAATTTCCCAAATAAAATATACCACAGAATTATCCACATATCTGATTGATATCAGGAAAAATATGCAATTATATTAAAAATACAATAAATGAAATTAGGACTTTTCTTAATATTAGGGTTCAAAGGATAGTGCATTATGCCATGTACAGAATGGAAGAAAAGACAGCAGGATTATAATTTGCCAAGATGTTTGTATGACATCATATTTTCTCCAGGCTTAGTTTCTGTCAGTTTTTTTTTTCTTTCTTTCTTTCTTGAAATGTAGTGACTTACAATATTACCCTAGTTTCAGGTGTACAAAATAGTCATGTTACATATTTACACATTAATGTGTAATCACCACAATAAGTCTAATTAGTGCTACTGTAAAAATAATTGTAATATATTGACACTATTCCTTACATTGTACATTAGATTCCCAATATATATTTGTTTTGAAAATGGAAATCTGTAGCTCCTCATCTCCATCACGTATCTCACTCATTCCTCCAACTCCTTCCCTCTGGGAAACACCGCCTTGTCCTCTGTACCTATAAGTCTGTTTCTTTTTTGTTATGATTGACATTTAGTTCTTTTTTTTTAATTGCACATATAAGTGAAATCATAAAATATGTGTCTTTTCTGACTTATTTCACATAGCATAATACTCTCTAGGTCTGTTCATGTTATCACAGATTGGCATAGCTTCTTTCATTTTTTGGCTAATATCCCATTATAGATAGATAGACAGACAGATAGATAGACATCACCTCTCTTTATTCATTCACCTATCAATGGACATTTAAGTCACTTCTGTATATTAGCTATTGCAAATAATTATCAATTGAAAATGGTAATGGTTATTTAGTCACTAAGTCATGTCTAAATCTTTGTGATCCCATGAGCATAATACTCTCTAAGTCTGTTCATATTTTGACAGATGGCATAGTTTCTTTCATTTTAATGGTTAATATCCCATTATAGATAGATAGATATCACTTCTTTATTCATTCATCTATTGATGGACATTTAAGTCACTTCCTTATATTATGTATTGTAAATAATTCTCAATTGAACATGGTCATGGTTATTTAGTTGCTAAGTTGTGTCCAACTCTTTGTAAGCCAATCAGGCTCCTTTGTCCATGGGATTTTCCAGGCAAGAAAACTGGAGTGGGTTGCCATTTCCTTCTCAAGGAGATCCTCCTGACCCAGGTATCAAACTCAGGTCTCTTGCACCAAAGGCATTCTGCTGCATTGGAGGCAGTAGATTCTTTACCAACTAACCCACCAAGGAAGCTCATAGAGGTGTGTGTGTGTATGTGTATATATATATATATATGTATTTTAATTGGAGGCAAATTACTTTACAATATTTTATTGATTGTGCCATTTGGTTTGTTCTAAAAATGCCCAAATTGGTGGATTGTATGAGAGATCTGTTTTTAATTTTTTGAGGAAACTACATATTTTCTATAATGATTATACCAATTGACATTCCAAACAAAATTGCAATAAGATTCTTTTTTTTTTTCCAAATCTTCATCAACACTTATTGTCTTATTTTTTATAATAGCAATTCTGAAAGGTGTAATGTGGTATCACACTGAGATTTTGATTTGTATTTTCCTGATGATAAGTGATTTTGAGCATCTGTTCATGTGTCAGTTTGTGGTATGTCTTTGGGGGAAAAATTGTCTATTCAGTTCATTTGCCCCTTTTGAAATATTGTTTGTCATTTTGTGTTGGGAATTTAAGGTCTTTTGTGCTTCTGAACAAATTTTAAGTTTCTGTGTTCTACTTCTGTGAAAAATATTATTGGTAGTTCGATAAGAATTGAATTAAACCTGTAGGTTGTCTTGTATAGTATAGTCATTTTAGCAATATTGATCCTTCCAATCTATGAGATCACAGTACATCTTTCCATTTATGTATGTCATCTTCAGTTTCTTTCATCAGTGTCATAGTTGTGGAAGTACAGACCTTCCTCAATAGTTACATTTACTCCTAGATATTTTATTCTTTTTGATATACTTGTAATTAGGATTGCTTTCTTAATTTCTCTTTCTCAAAGTTTTTTTTTTTTAGTGTATAGAAACATGACATATTTCTTTATGTCAATTTTATATCTTGCAAGTTTACTGAATTCAATATTAATTTAAAAATTTATGACATTTTAAGGATTTTCTCTATATATATATTATGTCATCCTCAGTTTTACTTCTTCTAATCCATTTGAATGACTTTTAATCATTTTTATAGTCTGATTATTGTGTCTATAACTTCCAGCATTATGTTAAATAAAGTAGTAAGAGTTATATTCTTGCCTTCTTGATTTTAGGGAAAATCTTACACCTTTTCAACATTGTGCATGATATTGGCTGCAGGTTTGCCATCTAAAGCCTTCATTATATTGACAGAGGTTCCCTATATATCTACTTTGTTGAGAAATTTATATTAAATGGGTGTTCAAGGTTTTCAAATGTTTCTTTTTTATATATCTACTGGTTTGGTCAAAAAGTTCATTTGAGCTTTTCCATAACATCATACAGAAAAAAATTGAATTAACTTTTGGCCAGCTCAATATTTAGATGATTATGTGGTTTTTATTTTTCATTTTCTTAATGTGGTATATCAAGGTGATATATTTATTGACATAGATATATTGAACCTTCCTGAATTCCTTGGGATAAAACTCACTTTATCATGCCGTGTAGTTCTTTAAATATATTCTTCTGAATTCTGTCTGCTAATATTTTGTAGAGACATTTTGCTCTATGTTTATCAGTGATATTGGCTGTAAGTTTTTATGTGGTCCTTTTCTTATTTTGATATCAGAGCTATACTGATATCATAAAATGAGCTCAGAAACATTTTTTCCTCTAATTTTCTGTAAGTGCTGGAGAAAGATAGATGCTAACTTTTCCTCAGTGTTTGGTATAATTCACCTGTGAAGGTGCTGGATTTTTGTTTGTTGGGAGTTTTTTTTGTTTTTTAATTGCTGATTCAATTTCATTATTGATATTCACAGTCTGTTCACATTTTCCATAATTTCCTGGTTCAATATTGTACATATAAATTTGGTTTTTTTTTTTCTAAATTGTCCACTTAATTGACATATAATTATTCACCGTAATCTCTGATTTTTTCTATTTTTGTGATGAAAATTTCAACTTTTTATTTATAATCCCTGTTTTTATTTATTTGGTCTCCTTTCTCTCTGTGTGTGTTTCCTTTAGACTGGCTAATTGTATATCTATAATCTTTGTCTCTTTGAAGAACCAGTTCTTAGTTTCATTGATCTTTTTTATTGTTTCCTTAATATCTATTTCATTTATTTTTGTTCTGATCTTTTCTATTTTCTTCTACTAACATTGCATAGTGTTCTTTTAATCTGCTAGACCTTAGCACAAAAGGTTTGTTGTTCTCCAGTCACTCAGTAGTCTCCACTCTTTGCAAACCTATGGACTACAACACAGCAGGGTTCCCTGTCCTTCACTATCTCCCAAAGTTTGTTCAGACTCATGTGCATGATGCCATTCAACCACTTCTCTTTTGTCACCTCCTTTTCCTGCTGCCCTTAATCTTTCCAAGCATGAGGGATATTTTCCAATAAGTTGGCCCTTCACAACAGGTGACAAAAATATTGGAGATTCAGCTTCAGCATCAGTCCTTCCAATAAATATTCAGGACTGGTTTCCCTTAGGATTGACTGGTTCATTGATCTTCTTTTGTCCAAGGGACTCTCAAGAGTCTTTTCCAACACTGCAGTTCAAAAACATCAGTTGTTCAGTGCTCAGCCTTCTTTATGGTCTAATTCTTATATCTGGCATGATTACTGGAAAAATCATAGCTTTGATTCTACAGACCTTTGTTGGCAAAGTGATGTTTCTGCTCTTTTAATATGCTGTCTAGTTTAGTCTTTTAATAAGCTGTCTAGCTTTTCTTGCAAAGACCAAGTGTCTTTTAATTTCATCGCTCCATTCACCATCCCCAGTAATTTTGGAGCCCAAGAAAATAGTCTGTCATTGTTTCCATTGTATCCCCATCTATTTGCCACAAAGTGATGGGACTGGATGCCAGGATCTTACTTTTTTGAATGCTGAGTTTTAAGTTAGCTTTTTTCTTTCCTCTTTCACCTTCATCAATAGACTCCTTAGTTCTTCTTTACTTTCTGCCATGAGGGTTATGTCATCTGCATATCTGAGGTTATTGATATTTCTTCAGGCAACCTAGAGTCTACCTTGAGTTTCATCTAGCCTGGCATTTCACATGATATACTCTGTATGTAAGTCCAATTAGAAGGGTGACAATATACAGCTTTGGCACATTACTTTCCCAATTTTGAACCAGTCTATTGTCCACATCTGGTTATAAATGTTGCTTCTTGATCTACATACAAGTTTCTCAGGAGGCAGCTTAGAAGTTTCATGTTTCCATCATTAAAAGTATTTTCCATTGTTTTTGATCCATATAGTCAAAGGTTTTAGCATAGTCAATGAAGCAGAAGTAGATATTTTATTTTCTGTAATTCCTTTGTTTTTTTCTATGATTCAGAGGATATTTGCTATTTGATCTCTGGTTTCTCTGCCTTTTCTAAATATAACTTATACATCTAGAGGTTAATGTTTCACATACTTTTGAAGACTTATTTGAAGGATTTTGAGCACTACCTTGCTAGCATGTGAAATGAGTACAAGTTTGCAGTAGTTTGAACAGTTTTTGGCATTACCCTTGAGATCCCTTGTTGGCTATACTATAAATAATGTATGTAGAGTGCAGGAGCCCTATGTTTGATCAATTAGTCCAGAAGAACCCCTGGGGAAGGGAATGGAAAACTACTCCAGTATTCTTGCCTACAAAAGTCAATTGGCAGTGGAGACAGGCAGACTACAATCTGTAGGGTCATAAAGGTTTGGAAATGACTGAGCAACTAATTTGAAAGGATATATTACTTTTTCTTGTTTCCTTAATCAGACTTTCATTGCTTACAACTTCACTCTTGAACAGATTTTGCTATGTCACATTGATTTTGAACAGTTGTGTTTCCATTTCCATTTGTCTTTGAGTATTTTTAAATTCTTTCTTGACTCATTGGTCTTGTAATATGTTTTCAGCCTCTATGTATTTGTGTTTTTTGCAGTTTTATTTTTCTTGTCGTTGATTTATAGTATTATACTGTTATAGTCAGAAAAGATTCTTAATATGATTTCGTTATTCTTTAATATATGTGTCCTGTTTTGTGGGCTAGTATATAATTTTTTCTAGAGAATGTTTCATGTGCACTTGAAAAACTTGTGTATTCTGTTGCTTTTGGATGGAGTTAACATGTTGGTGAAGACTCTTGAGAGCCCTTGGACTGCAAGGAGATCCAACCAGTGCATTCTGAAGGAGATCAGCCCTGGGATTTCTTTGGAAGGAATGATGCTAAAGCTGAAACTCCAGGACTTTGGCCACCTGATGTGAAGAGTTGACTCATTGGAAAAGACTCTGATGCTGGGAGGGATTGGGGGCAGGAGGAGAAGGGGACGACCGAGGAAGAGATGGCTGGATGGCATCACGGACTCAATGGACGTGAGTCTGAGTGAACTCTGAGAGATGGTAATGAACAGGGAGGCCTGACGTGCTGCAATTCATGGGGTCGCAAAGAGTCAGACACGACTGAGCGACGGAACTGAATTGAACTGAATTGAACTGAACGGGGTGTTTAATTCTCTTCCTATTATTTTGTTAGTATCAACATCTCCTTTTGTGTTGGTTGGTATTTGCCGTATGTTTTCCTTTCCCTATGTTGCGTGTATATATGTTTACAACTGTTATATATTGTATCAACCTCTTAAACATTGTGTACTGTCATTTGTCTCTTGCTACTGTCTTTGTTTTAAGTTATTTTGTCTTATTTTAGCTACCTTAGTTTTCTTTTTCTTTATTTGTACGGAATATAATTCCACCTTTCCTCACTTTAAGTCTGTGTATCTTTTGATTTCAAGTGAGTCTCTCTAGCAAAGCATTTATTTGAATATTTTTAAATTTTTATCCATTAACAACACTATATATTTTATTAGAGCATTTTGTATATTTATTTTTAAAGTAGTTATTGCTAGCTATTGCCATTTTGTTATTTTCTAGTTGTTTTGTAGTTCTTGTCACTTTATTCTTTTGCTTTCTTTTCTTTTGATTTGGTGATTCTTTAGTATTATTTAGCATGGATTCCTTTTTCTCTTTGCTTTGTATTATATATTTTTGCCTTGAGGTTGCCATAAGGTTTATATATAACTACATTTATACTATACATACATATTTTAAGTTGATTATTTTAAGTTTAGTTGCACGCTAACAACCTTGCATTCTTTCCTAACCAGCTACCATGCTTAAAGCTTTTGACATTATATTTTCTTTTATTGGTTATGTATCCCTTAAGTATGTACTCTTTATATGTATGAATTTACTACTTTGCTTTTTAGCCTTTCTACTAGTTTTAAAAATGATCAGTCTATGACCCTTACTGCATATTTGCCTTTATTAATGAGTTTTTTGTTTGCTTTTTCTATCATATTTTTAGTTTAGGGTTTTTTTTTTTTTTCTGCTTAGAGACGTCCCACAAACTGCTTTATTGGTACTTAAAATTTTTGCTTGTCTGTAATTTTCTTTTCTTTTCTTCAAGTGTGAATGATAGCCTTTCTGGGTAGAATATTCTTGCTTATAGTTTCGCCCCTTTGCTCTGTTTCATTATTTTAAATAGATTGTGACAACACCTTTGGTCTGCAAAATTTATTCTTATGGCATACATACATAGTTTGTATGTAACTGACTGCTTTTTTCTTGCTACATTTAAGACTATATCTTGATCTTTAACTTTTTCCATTTGATTACAATGAGTCTTCATATGGCCATCCTTAGCTTTATCTTTTTTTAAAATAGAATTTTTTAATTTTAATCAGAGATTACTTACTTTACAATATTGTATTGGTTTTGCCATACATCAACATGAATCCACCACAGGTATACACGTGTTCCCCACCTTGTACTCCCCTCCCTCCTCCCTCCTCGAACCATCCCTCTGGGTCATCTCAGTGCACCAGCTCCAAGCTTGGGACTTTCTTTTTTTTTTTTTTAATTTTACTTTATTTTACTTTTAAATACTGTATTGGTTTGCCATACATCAACATGAATCTGCCACAGGTGTACATGAGTTCCCAATCCTGAACCTCTTTCCCATCTCCCTCCCCATAACATTTCTCTGGGTCATCCCAGTGCACCAGCCCCAAGCATCCTGTATCCTGCATTTAACCTAGACTGATTATTTGTTTCTTACATGATATTATACATGTTTCAATGCCATTCTCCTAAATCATCCCACCCTCTGCCTCTCCCACAGAGTCTCAAAGTCTGTTCTATACATCTGTGTTTCTTTTGGTGTCTTACATACAGGGATATCATTAACATCTTTTTAAATTCCATATATATGTGTTAGTATACTGTATTGATGTTTTTCTTTCTGGCTTACTCCAGTTTCATCCACCTCATTAGAACTGATTCAAATCTATTCTTTTTAATGGCTGAGTAATACTCCATTGTGTATATTTACCACAGCTTTCTTATCCATTCATCTGCTGATGGACATCTATGCTTCCTGAACCTAAGCATGTGTTTCCTGTCCCAAGTTAGCAAAGTTTTAGCTATTACCTTCAAATAAGTATCGGCCTCTTTCTCTTTTTCTGAGACACATGTAAGGTCCATTTTAGTATTCTTCTGTTTCAGAGGTATCTTAAACTAGTCTCAGTATTAAAAATTCTTCTTTCTGTTCACTTTGGGTGATTTCCACTACTTTGTCTTCCAGATTGCTGATCCATTCCTTTGTATTATATATTCCATTGATGATTCCTTCTAGTATAATTTTTAGTTTAAGTTATTTTATCCTTTAGCCATTTTTGCTTTTCTTCTTTATCTTCTATATCTTTGCTAAATTCTCACTTTGTTAAAATTTTCACATTCTTCTCATGCATTCATTTAGCATCTTTGTAATCATTAATTTGTACTCTTTATTAGGCTTATTATTTATCTTAATTTTGCTTAGTTCTTCTTGGAATTTGTTTTATGTTTTGTCTGGAATGAATTCCTCCAGTCCCTTATTTTGCCTAATTCTGTCTGCTTATTCCTATGCATTAGGAAAGTCAGTTACATTTCTTGATATTAGACAAGTAGTTTTATTTAGAAGATATCCTAAAAGACTCAGCAGTATGTGCCCCTCTGGTCACCAGAGATATATACTCTGTGGACTCTTCTGCTGAGGTGTAGCCAACTACTGTGAGCACATTGGCATGCAGGACTGGCTATAATTCCTGTGGCTTGCCATCACACTGCTGGGCATTATTGAGTCCTGGCACAGTTGGTTACATAGCCCTTGGAGTCTTGGGTCTTGCGCTCACCCACTGTTGGACAGTGCTGTGTCTTGGCACAGCTGTTTTAAGGGCTTACGGTATCTCCATCCAGAGCTGTCTTGATGATGGATGGCTAAATTCCCATAATTGGAGGCTAGGTGGAGGCCATCAAAATAACACCTAACAAAACCATGTCCTCATGACAGAATGAGCTCCCAAAAAGGTTGCCACTGGTGGCTATTTAACTGGGAACGTTTTTTGTTGTCTCTTACCTCTCTGAGAGAATTTTCAAGATGAAAAATTGTATGTGATCTAGGCTATTGTCAAATTACTCCCCTTGCAGTTGTAATTAATGCTTGTGAGATTTTGCATTTGCCTTGGAGAGAAGTCTCTGTTTCCTGTTTGGAAGCTTTCTGGCTTTCAAAGTCAGATATTTGGTTGCTTATTCTCTTAGTGAAGATCCTCAAGTTGAAGATCCAGATGGAAGGTTTGGATCCCTTGTTCATTAGGGAGAACCTTTGCAATGGTGATTATCATCTTCTTTGTGGGATGCCTACTTGAGGATTGAAACTTGAGTACCTTTTGTCTCCACCCCTTCAACCTATCTTGCTGTGGCCCCTTCATTACATTTTTATTTACAGAAAATCTTTTTTCTGCTAGTTATTGAATTTTTAATTTCATGCATACAAATCATATGTGCATGAAATTAAAAGAAACCTGTTCTTTGGAAGAAAAGCTATGACAAATCTAGACAATGTATTAGAAAACAGAGAAATTACTTTGTTGACAGAGATCCTTAGAGCCAAAGCTATGGGTTTCCCAATAGTTTTTATGTATGGATATAAGTTTTGAACCATAAAGAAGGCTGAAAGTCAAAGAACTGATGTTTTTGAACTGTGGTTTTGGATAAAGCTCTTGAGAGTCCCTTGGACTGCAAGGAGATTAAGCCAGTCAATCCTAAAAGAAATTAACCCTGAATATTTATTGGAAGGACTGATGCTGAAGCTGAAGCTCCAACACTTTGACTACCTTATGAGAAGAGATGACTCATTGGAAAAGACCCTAATACTGAGAAATATTGAAGGTAGGAAGAGAAGGGAGAAACAGGTTGAGACGATTGGATGGCATCACTGGCTCAATGGACTCATAAGTTTGAGAAAGCTCTGGGAGATGATGAAGGACAGGGAAGTCTGGCATACTGAAGTCCATGCAGTTGTAATTAGTCAAACATGACTGAGTGACTCAGCAACAACAGCTGGGTTTTTCTAATTAATACTTGTGTAGTTAATTGTTCTTTTGATGTGTCAATTCATGTCAATGTATGGCAAAACCAATACAGTATTGTAACATAGAGTAAAGTATTAAAAAAAAAGGAGGGAAATAAATCATCTTTCTACTCTGTCATCTTGGTCACAACCCTGCCCTAATGGCTATAACTTATTCCACAATTTTCAAATGTTAAAATAAGTTTTTGGAAAGAAGATTTACTTTTTGGCATTGAAGTGATGCTTGCTAAAGTAGAAACTTACTTGATGGATACATGCAAAATAAAGTGACCAACAGAAAGCTTGATCAGATTGTTTGTTCTGGGATGAAAAAAAGAACACTCCGAAGCAGGAAAGAGAGAAAAAATACAGAAACTACTGAAGNTGAAGGTAGGAAGAGAAGGGAGAAACAGGTTGAGACGATTGGATGGCATCACTGGCTCAATGGACTCATAAGTTTGAGAAAGCTCTGGGAGATGATGAAGGACAGGGAAGTCTGGCATACTGAAGTCCATGCAGTTGTAATTAGTCAAACATGACTGAGTGACTCAGCAACAACAGCTGGGTTTTTCTAATCAGCCATTAAGAAAAAAATAAATAAATCCTGTGTGCATCGGTTAAGAATATGTAAGTTCATTGTTTCAAATTTAACCATTAGACAAAAATGTCTACAAAGGGCCACAGACAATATAGTTTGTGACTATAGACACAAATGAAAAGATTGTCTTTCTTTATGTTAATTTTACTCATCAGACATCTGTGTGTGTACATGTTTTTTGACAAATATGGACATCAGGAGAGGTTGATAGTACATTGGGAAGTGACAGAAGTCAGATGGAAAGCTAGTTAAACAGGTCCTGAAGTGTCTTTATCTACACCAATTGCATATAATAAATGCAGACATCATTAAGCCCTTGTACCAAAAATACAGTGCTAGAATATGGCAAATGACATGGGCTCAAGTCTTCATTATTCAATCCTTCTTATCTTGTATGGCACAGCCCTGGAAGTTTGATCCTGAAAGACTGATATATGAAATATATGTATAGATATGAAAATTCATCTTTCTAAGATCTTTCTGGACTTTCAGTTTAAAATGATATTTGCCTCGGGACTTTCTGGTAGTCGAATAGTTAGAATTCTGTGCTTTCACTGAAGAGCTCAAGCAATTAATTTGATCCCTTCCAATTCCAGAAAGGTCTTAGTTTCAGTATGATCACTGCCACCATCACTTTTAACTGGCAAGAAGTTTATTTTTTTAAAAAAAAGCTTGATATGACATACAGATGGCTAACAAACACATGAAAAGATTCTCAACATCACTCATTATCAGAGAAATGTAAATCAAGGCCACAATGAGGTACCATTTCACATCAGACAGTATGGCTGTTATCCACAAGTCTACAGGCAATAAATGCTGGAGAGGGTGTGGAGAAAAGGGAATCCTCTTACACTGTTGGTGGGAATGCAAACTAGTACAGTCACTATGGAGAACAGTGTCAAGATTCCTTAAAACACTGGAAATATAACTTCTTTATGACCCAGCAATCCCACTGCTGGGCATACACACCAAGGAAACTGGAGTTGAAAGAGACACATGTACCCCAATGTTCATCGCAGCACTGTTTATAACAGCCAGGACATGGAAGCTAGAATGTCCATCAGCAGACGAATGGATAAGAAAGCTGTGGTACATATACACAATGGAGTATTACTCAGCCATTAAAAAGAATACATGTGAATCAGTTCTAATGAGGTGGATGAAGCTGGAGCTGATTATAAAGAGTGGAGTAAGCCACTTTATAAGAAAGAAAAACACCAATACAGTACACTGCTGCTAAGTCGCTTCAGTCGTGTCTGACTCTGTGTGACCCCATAGATGGAAGCCCACCAGGCTCCCCCATCCTTGGGATTCTCCAAGCAAGAACACTGGAGTGGATTGCCATTTCTTTCTCCACTGCATGAAAGTGAAAAGTGAAAGTGAAGTCACTCAGTTGTGTCCAACTCTTAGCAACCCCATGGACTGCAGCCCACCAGGCTCCTCCATCCATGGGATTTTCTAGGCAAGAGTACTAGAGTGAGGTGCCATTGCCTTCTCCACCAATACAGTATACTAACACATATATATGGAATTTATAAAGATGCTAATGATAATCCTGTATATGAGACAGCAAAAAAAAAAAAAAAAACACAGATGTATAGAACAAACTTTGGGACTCTGTGGGAGAAGCAGAGGGTGGGATGATTTGGGAGAATGGTATTGAAACATGTATAATATAATGTAAGAAACAAATCACCAGTCTAAGTTCGATGCAGAATACCAGATGCTTGGGGCTGGTGCACTGGGATGACCCAGAGAGATGGTATGGGGAAGGAGGTGGGAGGCGGGTTTAGGATTGGAAACTCATGTACACCCGTGGCGGATTCATGTTGATGTATAGCAAAACCAGTACAGTATTGTAAAGTAAAATAAAGTAAAAACAAAACAAAACAAAACAACCTTGAGTTGATCTACTCAGAGCATTTGCCAAGTTTCTGTGTTCTTGAGTTCTGTTTCTGCCTCATTCCTCTTCTCTGTTAATGTGCCTCAGAAATTTCAGTTACCTCAGCCTCCTCCACTCTGTCTCCTCAACTTAGCAGAATGGATGTCACTGACAAAACATACCTGCATCAGGAAGCCTTGTTGGTGTTAGGGCTCATCTTATAAGTTCTCTTCTCCAAGTAATAACAGTCCTTCACTGCCTGATATACAGCATCAAAAAAAAAAA
>SJYW01056072.1:0-13291 GCA_006410735.1 Raphicerus campestris | reverse complement strand
TTTTTTTTTTTAATGCCAGGAGAAAGTTCAGGAGATAATGAAGATAATCAACAGGGCAAGATTTCTGAGAGGGCAGAAGATGGGAAGTTGGAACATAGATAAGTCAGTCGTAAACAAGAGATGTAAAAACTCTCACACAATCAGTGTAGAGGAGGAGAAAAAGGTGGGTTGTAAGTATATGTAAGATTGTAGATATTACCAGGAAATAAAAGGAATATATGTCCAAAGCTTTCTGTTTTCTCTTTGAAGCTGATGGGGTTACCTGCTGTGGGTGAGACATGATGTGATGGGATAGGTTTAGTTGAGATTACACACCAGAAGTTTAAATGCATTGTCTTTATAATTTTGTATCTTTTCCTCTCTAGATCTGCTCAATAAACCTGGAATAGGACCAGAGAAAGTAAATAACTGGGTTCATCAAGGGTCAAAATTTCATAAAATTTTGCAAAAGTGGAGTCAGTGAGGAGAACATATTGGCAGAAGAGCTGTCAAAGTTGGTGGACTATGCAACTTAAGCTGGAAATGGAAGCAAGTAAAGGCTGGAGTGGGCATATATAAAAAAAGAAAGAATTAAAAGGTCACAGAAATGNTGCCAGAAAAGCGGCAGCCCCCAGGTCTCTGTAGGAGATGTGGCAGGGGAAAGCACTGGACTAATGAGTGTAAATCTAAAACTGATCGGGAAGGGAATCCCTTAAGTGCCTCTTTTTCGGGAAACTTCCCAGTGGGCCTGAGCTCCTGGGGCCCGGGGACAGTACCGGGAGCTCCTTGCCAGTCTCCTGCACAGGTCAATGCCAATCTCCATAGCCAATTTCCTCGAATGGTGCTCAAATGATGATTTCAGATTTGAAGGCTGCTACATTAGGTAGTGCAGCTGCAGATCTTCCATTAGCTGAAAATGTTATTTTATNCTATTATAAATAGCACCAATATAAACATTTGGGTGCATGTATCTTTTCAAATTAGAGTTTTCTCTGGATGTATGCTCAAGAGTGGGATTGCTAGATCATATGGTAGCTCTATTTTTGGTCTTGTAAGAAACCTCCGTACTGTTTTCCATAGCAGCTGCATTAATTTACATTCCCACCAACAGTGTAGGAGGGTTCCCTTTTCTCTACACCCTTTCTAGCATTTATTTGCAGCATTTTTGGTGATGGCCATTCTGAGCCATGTGAAGTGATACTTGATTTCCATTTCTCTAATAATTAGTGATGTTGAGCATATTCTCATGTTGGACAGCTGTATGTCCTCTCTGGAGAAATATCTTTTAGATCTTCTGTCCATTTTTTAACCGTATTGTCTGTTTGCTTTTTATATTGAGCTGTGTGAGCTATTTGTGTATTTTGGAAATTAAACCCTTATGGTTTGCATTATTTGCGAATATTTTCTCCCAGTCTGTAGGTTTTCTAATTGCTGGTTTGTTTTTTTTTTTAATGCCAGGAGAAAGTTCAGGAGATAATGAAGATAATCAACAGGGCAAGATTTCTGAGAGGGCAGAAGATGGGAAGTTGGAACATAGATAAGTCAGTCGTAAACAAGAGATGTAAAAACTCTCACACAATCAGTGTAGAGGAGGAGAAAAAGGTGGGTTGTAAGTATATGTAAGATTGTAGATATTACCAGGAAATAAAAGGAATATATGTCCAAAGCTTTCTGTTTTCTCTTTGAAGCTGATGGGGTTACCTGCTGTGGGTGAGACATGATGTGATGGGATAGGTTTAGTTGAGATTACACACCAGAAGTTTAAATGCATTGTCTTTATAATTTTGTATCTTTTCCTCTCTAGATCTGCTCAATAAACCTGGAATAGGACCAGAGAAAGTAAATAACTGGGTTCATCAAGGGTCAAAATTTCATAAAATTTTGCAAAAGTGGAGTCAGTGAGGAGAACATATTGGCAGAAGAGCTGTCAAAGTTGGTGGACTATGCAACTTAAGCTGGAAATGGAAGCAAGTAAAGGCTGGAGTGGGCATATATAAAAAAAGAAAGAATTAAAAGGTCACAGAAATGAGTTTTGAAATATAGATATAAAGAAAGTATCACAATAATAGAGTTAAAAGAAAAGGAGATTGTAGTCAGAGAGTGGGTGTTTTCAGAAGTGGAGTAGCTCTGAGCAAAGATCAGATCCCTATCGGGCATGGGAGTTGGGATAAAAGACACACTGAGCTCAAGAAACTGGAAACCCAGGTTGCTGGGTGGGTCACACTCATGAACCTTGAGGTTGTCCAGAAACTTGAAAGAAAAGAGAAGACAGAACATCCAAGGGTCCTCATGAAGGAGGCGGGGTAACTGAGAGCTCTGTCACTGAAATGATGAAGACGGGTAGACAGATGACCCGGGACTCCTCAGATGAGGAGTTGTAAGTAACGAGTCTGGACACTGCTATGAGTCCAAAGTGATCAACATGGTAGCATCCTCCACTGTTAATCCAAGGAGCACAGCTGTGGGAATGAGTGGGCCACACTTCAGAGAGAAAGGGCGACGCCTGGGAGAGCTGTGATTTTCCTATTGGGATTGCTTTTTTTAAAATTTTATTTATAAACTATAGTTGATTTACAAAATCGTGTTAGTTTCAGTTGTACAGCTTCAGATTCTTTTCCATTATGGGATATTAGTTTCTTTTTCAATTTAGTTAAATTAATTCTATTTGTATATCTATTCACATTCCCCTCTCTTCTTTTTCTCAGGGTATTTGGCTGACCATTTCCTAACCACCAAACCTGAATTTGTTTCTACTAGGTATTCATCTCTCATAATGGAGAAGGCAATGACACCCCACTCCAGTACTCTTGCCTGGAAAATCCCATGGACAGAGGAGCCTGCAAGGCTGCAGTCCATGGGGTGGCTGAGGGTTGGACACAACTGAGCGACTTGACTTTCACTTTTCACTTTCTTGCATTGAAGGAAATGGCAGCCCACTCCAGTGTTCTTGCCTGGAGAATCCCAGGGACGGGGGAGCCTGGTGGGCTGCTGTCTATGGGGTCGCACAGAGTTGGACTTGACTGAAGTGACTTAACAGTAGCAGCATCTCTCATAAAAGCACTAAACATCAGGAATCCTTTAAAAACTCCATTGACTTAAATCCAGGGAGAAATGTATAGTGTTCATATAACATTCTTTCCAAACAATTGCAATTTAAGTTTCAGTTTTCTTCTTGACCCAAAAATTATAAAGAAGTTTGTTCTTTTACCCTGATGGTTAGTTTCAGGTTTTTTTTTTAAATTATTATCAGTTCCCTTTTATTTTTAATTTCTAACTTGTATTTTACTGTATTAAGAGAATATGACCTTTATAATCTCTTTTTGGAGAATTAATTCATATTTTCTTTGGTACATGGTATTTAATCAATTTTGTCAAGTCCTATGGGTATTGAAAAAAGTGTTTATTCTCTTTTCATTGGGTATAACATTCAAAGCAAACTTGTCTATTGTGTTATTTAAATCTTTCATATATAAAATTATATTCAGTCCACGTGAATCATCACTCCTGAGACTTCCTACAGAGATCATGGCTTTGTCAAATATTCTTCATATTTTCAACAGTCTGTTTTGTTTCAATGCAAATCAATGCATGAATGTTGGTAAGTATTTTATCCTCTTGGTCAATTTTACCTTTTTTCTATTTAAGCTATCTAAATAGCACTTGACAGTCCCCTAAGTATTTTGGTCTTGGATTCTATTTTGCCATATATTAATAGTGCCATCTCTTTTACCTAGGGCTTCCCTGGTGGCTCAGAGGTTAAAGTGTCTGCCTGCAATGCAGGAGACCCGGGTTCGATCCCTGGGTCGGGAAGATCCCCTGGACAAGGAAACGGCAATGCACTCCAGTATTCTTGCCTGGAGAATCCCGTGGATGGAGGAGCCTGGTGGGCTACAGTCCACCGGGTCGCAAAGAGTCGGACACGACTGGGTGACTTCACTTTCTTTTAGGTAACATTTCTCTCACCATCCCTTTATTTTCAACTTTTGTGTGTCATTTATTCTTGATCTCTTACAAAAGAAATCAATGACTTCAGTTCACTTTCTAACCCTGCCATTTCTTTACTTGGTTTTCTTGTTCTTGATTTCTTTTTTCACCTTGCCTTCGCAACCGTCACTGGATGGATCAAACTTTTTACTGTTGTTCCTCTTTCCCTCTCCCAGTATGGAAGATTCTAAATCAGCTAACATTCAGTTCAGCTTCATAAAACAGAAATTCCAAAATAAGCAGCTTAAAGACATGACTGCTTTTTTCCCAAGCAAAAGAAGTCTAGATACTAAAGTGGGTACACAGTTATATCAAGACCGGAAAGGAGATTCCACTGTCTTCAGGAACCCAGCCATCTTTCTTCTTTCTGCTCCATGGTGCTTAGAACATAACTACTGTTTCTCAAGGTCATAAAGCAGCTGCTNCATAAAACAGAAATTCCAAAATAAGCAGCTTAAAGACATGACTGCTTTTTTCCCAAGCAAAAGAAGTCTAGATACTAAAGTCGGTACACAGTTATATCAAGACTGGAAAGGAGATTCCACTGTCTTCAGGAACCCAGCCATCTTTCTTCTTTCTGCTCCACGGTGCTTAGAACATAACTACTGTTTCTCAAGGTCATAAAGCAGCTGCTTGGGCATTAGCCATTGTGGACAATTTCCAAGCAGTAGGAAGAAAACAGGCACAAAGAGCAAAGGTCAGGTGAATCAGCTCCTTTTGAGAAGCCTTTCCTGACACTTTCACACTGCACTCCATTTACATTTACTAATGGGACCACTACTTACCGCCAGTGGCTAGAAGAAGTCATCAGAATTCCTTGCCTCTGGAAGAAACCAAGAATGGATACCAAGTAGGCAAGTAACACACTGCCACAACTCCATACTATACTTATTCTGTTGATAAATGTATTTCTAACAAACCTATTTCAGTATTTTTATATCAACAATAATATCCATGACTTTCCCCTGCAAAAAATGAGACCTGTGTCAGGTATAATTTTATATATAATTTACCCCTCTTTCTTATTTTGGTCTGCAAAATTTTGATGAGATTATAATTTTATTTCAGATAGTGTTAATTTGTATTGTTATAACGTATAATAATAGGCTTCCCAAGTGGTGCAGTGGTAAAGAATCTGCCTGCCAAGCAGGAGACACAGGTTTGAGCCCTGGGTCAGGAAGATCCTCTGGAGAAGGAAATGGCAAGCTGCTCCAGTATTCTTGCCTGGAAAATCCCATGGACAGAGGAGCCTGGCAGGCCACAGTCCATAGGGCTGCAAAGAGTCAGACACGACTGAGTGACTTTCACTTTCACTTTCTGTTGTCTTCTCTTTCTCTTTTCAATGAATATATATTCTTCTGGACATAGCCTGCATATCTCTTAACATTAGTCCCATTATTTCTGTTGTCTTTTTCCTTTACATTACAAAAAAAAAATCCCTTGTTTTCCAAATTACTGATTTGGCTTTCAGTCATGTATGTTTAGTTACTCAGCCCTCCTATTCATTGTTTTACTTTTAGAATCATCTTTTAAAATTATAAATCTTTCTTGTTTAGAAATTTGCTCTTCTTCATTGAAATCTGCCCTAGTTTTATGGATTTAATATCCACTCAAGGTTTCCTAAATAATTATAATTTTTGTGTGAAATGAAAAAACATTTGCTTAGAAGGCAATGGCACCCCACTCCAGTACTCTTGCCTGGAAAATCCTATGGATGGAGGAGCCTGGCGGGCTGCAGTCCATGGGGTCGCGAAGAGTCGGACACGACTGAGCGACTTCACTTTCACTTTTCCCTTTCATGCATTGGAGAAGGAAATGGCAACCCACCCCAGTGTTCTTGCCTGGAGAATCCCAGAGACGGGGGAGCCTGGTGGGCTGCCATCTATGGGTCGCACAGAGTCGGACACACTGAAGTGACCTAGCAGCAGCAGTAGCATCATGAATTGAAGTGAAAGTGTTAGTCACTCGGTAGTGTCTGACTCTTTGCAACCCCATGGACTATAGCCTCTGTCCATGGGATTCTCCAGGCAAGGATACTGGAGCAGATTGCCATTCCCTTCTCCAAGGGATCTTCCTGACCCAGGGATTGAACCGGGGCCTCCTTCATTGCAGGCAGATTCTTTACCATCTGAGCCACCAGGGAAGCCCCCTTGTTAGTTACTCTATATTTTCATCTTGATTCTTTTTTTTTTCAAACTTCTTTTTCTGCAAATATTTGGTAATTCTTTGCTTTAAATGAGGCACCTTTAGTTCTTTCTCTCCTGCCACGTTATCATGCTATAAACAGCTGGCATAGGTTTCCATCATAGATGGCTTTCCTTCTCCTGGAAGGCCTAAAGGAGCAAGCATGATAAGGATGTTGACAGAAGGGTTTCTTATTAAGATTCATAGATGTTATGGAAATGGGGTCAACAGGCAAGCCAGTGTCCCTGCTGAAGAACAATTTGACCTTTCTTTTCTCCTCTGTGACCGTCTGAAGCCCCAGAGTCACGAGAGGCCCTGGTTCACTCCTGTCTCTGTTTGCTCATTCCAGGGCAAACCCTTCAGTCAGTCACTCTGTAAACATGAGGTGCTGCGGGGGATGACTAGCCTGGCTGTTCCAGGAACAGTCATTTGCTTATTTATCTTTATAATTACCCCGTTAGTCAGTTTCTCCTCAGGCTTATTAATTCCTGGCTTCAAGGTTCTCCAGGATTCCTGGAGGAAGAGCAAGTCTCATTTCTGGCAGTAGCCCTGTCCTGCTTTTATTTCTGCTTGAGTTTCCCAACACCTGGTCCCAAAAGTTTTATTTTAGCTTTTTAACTGGAAATGTATTTGGTCTTAATTCATTCAACAAATACTAAATTGAGGGACTTTTCTGGACCCTGGAGATTCAACAGTGAAGTTTTCCAGATTGAAGAAAGCTAAAGAGATATGAAGACCAAATATCACGCATGATGCTAGATTCAGTTCTGGAAAGAAAGTCCAGGCACTACAGAAGAGATTTCTGTTGTTGTTGCTGATTTTCTTTTGTTATTGTTTTTTCAGCTACAAGGTATATGATTGGGACAACTGACATTATTTGAATATTGATTAGATGATAGTATTGTATCAGTGCTAAGTTTCTGACTTTGATGGGTATAGTATGCTTATTTTGATTAATGTCTTTGTTTTTAGGAAATATACACTATTTAAAGGTAATTGGGTGTCATGTCACAAATAACTAGAAATAATAAAAATAAGTGAGAGAATAATAAGGCACATGTGGTACATTATTAGCAATTGGGAAATCTGGGTGAAGTGTATACACAAGTTTTCTTGCTTATTTGTGTAACTTTTATTGAAGTTTGAAAGCATTTCAGAATAAAAAGTTGACCTTTTTAAGGAATATGGCAAAAGTTTATTAAGATATTACCATTCAGGCTTCTCTGGTGGTCTAGTGGTTAAGAATTCGCTTTATAATGCAGGGTGATTCAGTCCCTGGTCTGGGAAGATCCCACATGCCACGAAGCAACTAAACTCTTGTGCCACATCTACTGAAACCCATGTTGCCTAGAGGCCACGCTGTCCAACAAGAGAAGGCACCGCAGTGAGCAGCCCATACTCTGCAACTAGAGAGTAGACTCCACTCGCTGCAACTAGAGAAAGCCCTCTCAACAACCAAGACCCAGGACGGCCAAAAGAAAAAAATTAATAAATTAATTCATTTTTTAAAAGATGCTACCTATATATAGGTACTACCTATGTATAGATACTACCTATATATAGATACTACCTGTATATAGATACTTTGATAGTGGAGACTGAAGATCATGTCTATACAAAAGAAACTTTCTACCACTGGATCCCAGAGTTAAATAACAGTTGCCCATCTACTCACAGATAGTGTTGGAGGACCCCCAGCATGGGAGGAAGACTGCAGAACAGATGCCCTCCAAGGGCAGGTTGGGTTGCAAGGGAAGGAGAACAGGTGTTCAGCCCACCACACCTATCGAATCTATTCTTCCAAACTCCCCACTCATTTTGAGTCAGTTCTGCTTAGGAGTGAAGACAGGCCATGAGTGTTCTGCTTGGAGTTTTAACCTGGAAAGAGCCATTCTGAATAGAAGAAAGCTGATCGGTCTTCTGACAACATGTGATAAAATGAAAGGTTAGTAAGGAAAGTATTTTAAAGGAACATATCCCTTGAACCAGCAATTCAACTTCTAAGAGTCTATCCTTCAAAAACATTCACACATGTACACAAGAAATTCCACTTAAGCATTATTAATACAGGGGGAAATTGGAAACGGCCTCCAAAAATCTATCAATAGAGAAGTGGCTAGAGTAAAGAAAGTACATTCATTCTTTGAAATAGGAGGCTGCCACTTTTCAAAGTGAGATAAGGCTGTATATACTAATGAAATAAGAACAATGCACAAGATGAAAAGTCAGCATTACATTGCTGAGCTGTAAATAAAATATAGTCTTATTCCTAATTTTTGTCTATATATATGTTTATAAATTGGTGATAAAAATCTGGAAAGACACATAGAAAATAAAATGACTTTTTACAGAGAGAAGAATTTCAATAGCAAATAGGAAATTTCACCTTTCCATATTTTCTGAATTTTTATATGAGCTTTCAATTATTTCATTTAATAATTAAAATGAAAATTATACTCCATTGAGGTAAGATATGCATATACAGTTATTATGGTATAGTGTCCACTAAGAAAAGCTGTCTATGTATAGCATGACAAAGTTCTTTTGAATATGTCTATGTCCTGTGTGTGTAACTAGATTTTGAAAGGGACCTTTATGTCTTTGTTTTGGCAAAAGCCCCCAAAAACAACAACAAAANGCTGTCTATGTAAGCATGACAAAGTTCTTTTGAATATGTCTATGTCCTGTGTGTGTAACTAGATTTTGAAAGAGACCTTTATGTCTTTGTTTTGGCAAAAGCCCCCAGAAACAACAACAAAAAAGTACCAAGTACCCTCACTTCTGGGCTTCCCTGGTAGCTCAGCGGTAAAGAATGCACCTGCAATTCAGGAGACACAGCTTCAGTCCCTGGGTTGGGAAGATCCCCTGGAAGATGGCATGGTAACCCACTCCAGTATTCTTGCCTGGGGAATCCCATGGACAGAGGAGCCTGGAGGGCTACAGTCCATGGGGTCACAGAGTCAGACTCAACCAAAGCTACTTAGCACTTACAGGCATCCTCACTTCTAAAGCAAGGTGTTACACCACCTGTGCAGAGCATAGGTAGTTCAAAGGATGCTGTCATCCCCCATCTCCGGATTCTATGAGAGAAACCTCATAATCCATCGCCGTCTCTGGGAATTCCTTTGGAGAAGAATGTCAGTGTGCTGAGGAGGAAGAATTTGCTTCCTCCCTTCATGCTAAACTAGATGAGAGAGGCTTCCAGAGAAACATGTAGGGAGTATGACATGTGTCCTCTGGATTTTAAGGAGTGGGGAATGAGATCAATCTTTCTCCTGAAAATTCCAAAATTCCAGCCCACATGTCCAGACACTAGCAGGGCATCCTGTGGGTCAGAGATCGAGTACACTTGGGAGGAAGGCTCACTAGGTCTCCCTGAGATAGGCCACCAGTAGGACATCCGAAAAATCCACACAGGAGAGAAGGGTCAGGGATATAATATATAGCAGGGGGCATTGGCAACCAGCCCAAACGTGTATGCTTCCAGGCCAGAACAGTCCATAAGGGAAGGGAAATATTTTAAATGGATAAGTTTAGAGTTTTGATATCATGTGCATTCATGCTAAGTCGCTTCGGTCCTGTCTGACTCTTTGCAACTGCAGCCCCCCAGGCTCCTCTGTCCACAGAATTTTCCAGGCATGAATACTGGAGTGAGTCGCCATGCTCTCCTCCAGGGCATCTTCCCTACAACCTGCATCTCTTGTGTCTCCAGCATTGGCAGGCAGGTTCTTTACCACTAGCGCCACCTGGGCAGGCCTTGATACCATACTTGACTTATTTATTGACATTGTTTGGAAAAGGTATTAAAAACTGTTTGCAGTTTCTTCTAGGGGGGGAAAAAAATGGTTTTATAGAGAAGGTTTTCAAAGGTGGTGATGAGAAAAATATTGTTTCCCTCCTTTCCTCCTACCAAGTCCAGCTCATTCAGTATATTAACAGTGGCAATGATCCCACTTGCCACAGTGGCTTCTAGGAAGGTCCTCGATGGCTCTGCCTAGTTATCCTTGGTCCAGAGGGAGCTCGGCCTCATCATAGAGCCCAACGTACCACCTGCCCAGGGAGGCTTTGAAAGAGTCCAGGATTGTTGTAGACAGTTTTCTATAGGATCTACGGACTGTGTGGGTCCACATTCAAGAACTGGTTCAGCACTGAGTTCTGACAGGCAGCTCCCAGGTCCTCAGCCTGGAACCCGAGGACTGTGACCCCTCGTCTTCTCCAGCTCCACTCAACCCCTCCTCCTCTCCTCCAGCCCTGTCTTGCCTGGTCTCTGGGAGAGGGAAATCCTAGCTCAGCAAGTATGCAACTGTATCTTTCTGTCTGGAAATTAAGCTGAGATTTAAATCTTTGTATCTGCTCCAGTGTTGGCTGAGGGAAAGAGAGAAATAGAAACAGTCCTCAAGGCACTGAAACAGAACTGGAGGAACTGAAGACCTGCTATATCCATATGCATATGGATATCCCCCCAAAAGCCAGGAAGGGTTAACAACAGCTACCTCTCAATGGCGACATTCCAAGTGATTTTTTTTTTCATTCTCATTCTTTTTTGACTGTTTTATATATTTTTAAATTTTTTCTAAAATTACCATATGTATACATATAAAAATATATGTTGTAATGTAATGGCCTATACGGGAAAAGAATCCTTAAAAAGTGTGGATATATGTATGTGTATTACTGATACTTTGCTGTATATCTGCAACTAGCACAACATTGTAAATCAACTATACTCCAAGAAAAAATTTTAAATAATAATACCACGTAGGAGTGGAAGCATAGAGATTCAGCATAAAAAAAGAAACATATCTGAATGTGTAAGCATGAAAAAATTAACAGTGTTCATCTGCAGGCTCTTTTTCATCAGCATTTAAATATAGTCAAGCCTCTCTCAGCTTAGAGAAAACGCACCCTCAGCACCAAATCTCTGCCAACACAGCTCTCTCACCACTCAGGCCAGACTCCTTTGAAATGTCTATACTCCCTGTCCTCACCTCATTTCCCACGGTCCCCTTTATCACCTCACCAGAAGAACCAGCCTCTAACTTCCCTTCTTGGCTGCATATCAGAGGTCAAACGTCCTTTTCACAGTAACTCCTGTGGTCACAGATGAGGAGGTGTCCAGAGAGGCCAGCCTGTCTACTGATCACCAAAGACACTCCCCTCACCAGATACATAGGGAATTCAGTATCCTTTCAGTCAAGACTAAAAACTATTTTCTTACTTGGATGACATGTGATTGAGATTCTTATTCTTTGCTGTTGGAAAACCTATGAGGAGAAAAAGTCAAGCCACGAGGTCCAAAGGAGGGAGAAAAAGAATCAAACATTAAGACTATGAATTAATCCCCTAATAGCTGGGCCAGAGCTAGAAGTGGTGGTGGTTTAGTCACTAAGTTGTGTCCGACTCTTGCAATCCCATGGACTGCAGCCTGCCAGGCTCCCCGGTCCATGGGATTCTCTAGGCAAGAATACTGGAGCGGGTTGCCGTTTTCCTTCTCCAGGGGATCTTCCCAACCCAGGAATCAAACCTGGGTCATACACTAAAACATATGCATCTCTTAAGAAAAATAAGTCAAAATATCCCTATGTCTAAATTAGGAATAAGAGAGATTGAAATTGAGAGAGACTGAGAGAAGTACACTGGAGAGGTTAGAGTATGGAATCTAGAGAGTCCACTTATTAACCTGGCTAGGTTGCATAACAGCTTTTGCTTTAATTTCCTAATTTATACAAACATGATTAGATAAGGAAAGTAATTTAAAACTCCCAGTGCAGTATCTAAGACATAGTAGCAGTATTTTGTTATCACTCTACTGCCAGCCTGAAATCTTCCCTGAATTTCATATCTGTACTTTGAACTGCCTTAATGACATACTGGATAACACCCAGCCAGCTCAATACAACATTCTAGGAATCAAATTCATTATTTCAATCCACCTGTGCCTGTGCTTCCTCCAGTGTTAAATAAATATTTTTAATAATCGATTTGTTCTCATCATTTTTATCCATATTTTCAAATATTTTAAGTGAACGTGTATAAGGAAAGATGATCAATACTTTTATTTGTTAAAAAGGAAACCACTTAGCAAAATCAAATTTATAAAAGAAATATCAAAGAAAGATTCAAGGATTTTGTACTGTGGAAATGTTACAGCAGAATCAAGATAAATGGATGAAGGAGTAAATAGAGAGATGAGGAATAGGATAAAAAGCATGAAGGAGTCAGGGTAAAATGTGTAAAAGTGACAGAGCAAGAAGAGGGGAGCACATGTTTAAAAGAGATTTCTCTATAAGGAGAGAATAAAATAATTGTGGGCTGGGGGAGAATTACGAGAAGAGGAATAAATTCAAGATGTTGCAGAAAAAATGTGGAAATAAAATCAAGGTAGGAACAATGCTTTATCCTCTGAGATTTGAGAGCAGTGGAAAGGGTGTTGAGAGTGAAGGTAGGGGAAGAAGGTGGAAGCAGATGATACTCCATATGGATGTTTAGTGTGCGTGCTCAGCCACGTCCGATTCTTCGCGACCTCATAGACAGTAGCCTGCCAGGCTCCTCTGTTCGTGGAATTTTCCAGACAAGAATACTGGGTTGCCATTTCCTTCTCCATGGGATCTTCCAGATCCAGGGATCAAACCCATATTTCTTGCATCTCCTGTGTTGGCAGGTGGATTCTTTACCACTGCATCACCTGGAAAGGCATGTGTAAATATATTTAGGAAATTGGAAAACATTATTTCTCAATATTTGGGTATCAAATGGATAATGAAATGACCTCAGAGAAATACAGTTGAAGCCTCAGAACCAAACGTCAAAGATGTTGATAAACCTTAGCGACTACCCAGGAACTCAGTGGGTAAACAACAATTCAAACACAAAATGAACTCCAAGTTCTAACCAGAACCCCAGGTGCTTGGCTTAAGTTGGATCTGGAAATGTGTTCACATCTTGTCAGATGACTTCCTGCTTCCAAAAAACCAGACTCTGCCTAAAGAAAAAAAAAATCAAAGTATCTGTCTTGTTTATATTAGATGAAATAGGGAAAAAAGAAAATAGGCCTGTGTTCATCAGGTCAAAGATTTCTGAGGTAAGAGTATGGAACAGATCATTCCATATAGATAATAAAGGGGTATTGTCAAGGCTGTATACT
>SJYW01056065.1:532520-579266 GCA_006410735.1 Raphicerus campestris | reverse complement strand
CCATTCTGAAGGAGATCAGCCCTGGGATTTCTTTGGAGGGAATGATGCTAAAGCTGAAACTCCAGTACTTTGGCCACGTGATGCGAAGACTTGACTCTTTGGAAAAGATTCTGATGCTGGGAGGAATTGGAGGCAGGAGGAGAAGGGGACAACTGAGGATGAGATGGCTGGATGGCATCAGTGATGGACGTGAGTCTGGGTGAAGTCCAGGAACTAGTGATGGACAGGGAGGCCTGGCATGCTGCAATTTATGGTGTCACAAAGAGTCGGACACGACTGAGTGAATGAACTGAACTGAACTGAACTGTTCTGTTATGAAGCTAAAACCCAATTTACTTAAACAAGACTATTGACATTTGGTTGTTCCTATTTTATTCTATTATGCCATTCTATAATGTTCCTACATTCTTTTCTTTGTGTACATTTTTCAATTATTTCCTTAGAACAGATGTGCCAATAAAATGTACATTTTTTTAAACACTTTTGACACCTATTGCCAAATTGTCTCCTGGGTGAGCAGCCTCCAAGATGTGGCCCAATGATCCTCACTTTTGGTTCTTTTGTCATCAAATGTGTGGGCTTGAATGTGGCCAGAAAGAACCGATTACCAGCAGGGAGGTGGGTCCTCCCGGTCATGGAGCCTTGAGATGACTCACTCCTCCAGGCAGGCTCATGGCTGCAGCTTTGAAAGGGTCCTTGGGCTAAGGGATCCAATTAAGTTGCACTAGATTCCCAAGGAACTTGTGAGAAAATGTTTGTTGTTTTCATCGGCTAAATTCAGGGCAGCTTAACTGTATCTCCTCAAATCAGTCCTAAGCAGGAGTCTCAGTGGCGGTGGGCGTGAGTGTTTCTCACATGGTCTTTAGGGTTTTGATTTTGGTCCTTGCTGGACTGTTCACATTTCTTTCATTACTACCAAAGTTTAATATTTAAATAAATATGTATAGTTTCTTCGTATTTTCTTTATTGAATTGTCCATTCATGTCCTTTGCCTATTTTTCTATGAAAGGTTTGTTTTTTTACTGAAGATATGAAGAATGCTTTATGTATTTGGGATATTGCAGATTTCTATTCCACCCCTCTGTGTACAGATGTTACACACACACACACGTGTTTTCTATATAACATCTATTTTAATTTGATATTGTTGTTACAGAAATCTTTTGCAGTTTCATGCTATCAGATTTTTATATAGTAGATTTTTTTCTTTCTTTGATAATGTACTTTACAATTTATTTCAGTAACTTTTAGTTCAGTTCAGTTCAGTCGCTCATTCGTGTCCGACTCTTTGCGACCCTATGAATCGCAGCACGCCAGGGCTCCCTGTTCATTACTATCTCTCGGAGTTCACTCAGATTCACGTCCATCAAGTCCGTGATGCCATCCAGCCATCTCATCCTCAGTCGTCCCCTTCTCCTCCTGCCCCCAATCCCTCCCAGTGTCGGAGTCTTTTTCAATGAGTCAACTCTTCGCATGAGGTGGCCAAAGTACTGGAGTTTCAGCTTTAGCATCATTCCTTCCAAAGAAATCCCAGGGTTGATCTCCTTCAGAATGGACTGGTTGGATCTCCTTGCAGTCCAAGGGACTCTCAAGGACTCTCAGTAACTTTATAATTTCAATATTTGTATGCACCCTTAGTCACTCAGTCGTGTCTAACTGTGACCCCATGGACTGTAGCCAGCCAGGATCCTCTGTTCACAGAATTCTCCGGGCAAGAATACTGGAATGTGTTGCCATTCCCTTCCTCAGGGAATCTTCCTGACTCAGGGACTGAATCCTGGTCTCCAGCATTGCAGACAGATTCTTTAACATCTGAGCCAGGGAAACATTGGAATATTTGTAAAAAATCATAAGTCTTTCTAGAATTTAATTTGGCATAAAACATAACATTTTTATATTTTATAAATGTACTATAAAATTTTAGCCTTTCTCCACAATAATTAATCAGCTGTCCTATTACCATTTAATAATTCTTTTCCCAATTATTTTAAATATGGAGAAAGTATCATCTGTTTTAATATCATATTAGCCAAATCATCTATTATTACAATTTTCTATATAATTTTCCTTAGCTATTTTATGTATTTATTCTTATAAATTTTTAATTTTTAAATAACATAAGAATAAACATCTTTATAAGGTAACTATTCCCATCCAGAAATATAGTGTAGCTCTATTTATTCAGTCTTGTGTGTGGGGATGTGTGTGTGTGGGGATGTGTGTGTGTGGGGGTGTGTGTGTATGGGTGTGTGTGGGGGGGTGTGCTCAGTTACTCAGCTGTGTCTGACTCTTTGCCACGATGGCAGGCCACCAGGCTCTTCTGTCCATGAAATTTTCCAGGCAAGAATACTGGAATGGGTTGCCACTTCCTACTCCAGGGGATCTTTCTTTCTTTTGTGTACTTCAGCTAAATTTAGTATTTTCTTTAAAATCCTGCACATTTTATTTTACATTTATCCCCAAGGATTTTGTTCTGTGTTTTATTTTGTTGTTGTCATTATTATAGTAGCAGTGGTGTTGGCGGTTCCTCTGACTCATAGAAAGCATTTGGTTTCTGCTTCTAGAATAAAGGAATGAATGAATAAGCAAATAAGTGATAAACTGGCCAAATTTTTGATAACACATACTGAAGCAAAAGTTATGAAAATTTCATAATAAATGTATATAACTGCTGTTCACATCTATTGAAAGTGAAAATCACTCAGTCGTGTCTGACTATTTGTGACCCCCATGGACTATACAGTCAATGGAGTATCTCCAGGCCAGAACACTGTAGTGGATAGCCATTCCCTTCTCCATTGGATCTTCCCAACCCAGGGATCAAACTCGTCTCTTACATTGCAGGCAGATTCTTTACCAGCTGAGCCACAAGGGAAGCCTAAGAATACTGGACTGGGTAGCCTATCCCTTCGCCAGTGGGTCTTCCTGACCTAGCAAATCGAAACAGAGTCTCCTCCATTGCAGGTGGATTCTTTACCAACTGAGCTATCAGGGAAGCCCACATCTAGAATACCATTAAAAATCTGCAACATGAGAAGGAAAAAAAAAAAACTTACGAAAGGGGAAAAAATCCTTACTGTGCAAAGAACTCTTTCCAACAGAAGAGATAACACCAGAAGAAGTGGGCAAAAGACATCAATAGGTAATTCAGAAGAGAAGAAAGGCAAATGGCCAATATGTATGTGAAGAGGAAAAAAGCATGCAAATATAAACAAAATGAGCTATCACTTACACATTCATGTTAAAAAAAATTTTAAGGTTGATAATAAAAGCCAGTTTTGTTTAGAGAAACAAGCAGTTTCTTATATTCCTGGCAGATAGGGTTTTAAACTGGGACAATCAACCTCTGCTGCTGCTGCTGTTGCTAAATCGCTTCAGTCGTGTCTGACTCTGTGCGACCCCATAGATGGCAGCCCACCAGGCTCCCCCGTCCCTGGGATTCTCCAGGCAAGAACACTGGAGTGGGTTGTCATTTCCTTCTCCAACGCATGAAAGTGAAAAGTGAAAGTGAAATCGTTCAGTGTGTCCAACCTTCAGCAATCCCATGGACTGTAGCCTTTCAGACTACTCCATCCATGGGATTTTCCAGGCAAGAGTACTGGAGTGGGGTACTGAGGGCAAATATATGTCAAAACTGAAAATGAGATTATGAGTAGATGCAGCAGTTTAATCCTAACTTTATCTTTATCTCAATTTAAATATTTAATTTATTTTAAAAACAATTACATAAAGAGTACATTTGGAAGAAATTAATAAGACTAACCACCAGGGAACCTGCTGCTTGGATAAATCATCTGTATTCTCATACCAGTCCATGTCACTGTGAAGTGTCTCTTTCATTATCTTATGCTTTCTCTTTTTCCTTCCCTTTTCTTTTTCCCTCTGGGAAAAAATCAGAAATAGTGTTAATTAAGAAGATTAATACATAGCAATTGAGATCAGTGAAGGGTAGATACTGTTTGCATGCCCAAACATGCAAGAAATGGATATCCCTTAATTCTCGATACCACCATTAAAGTTGTGTTTATGTCTCCCCTTTTTGTAGGAAATTGAGTCTGTTTCAGTGCTGCTTCTCACAGTGAGTCAAGCACATATACGGTCTCTCCAGTCACAAGGTAAACTGGAAGCCAAGCCTGGAGATTGCCTTGGCGGGCATGTCTGGACTCACCCAGAACAGGCAGGAGAAAGTACACGTCCTAAGATACAAAACATATGGGAAACCTTTACACATTTATGACCATTTTCTGACTTTGCACCAGTTCATTTTCTTTTTGTGCTGTGGTTTCCTGACCACTGGGGTGAGACACACCCTGGGACCCACTGCTGCAGAAACAACTCCCTCTATCCCATCACAGGTCCCAGAAGAGATGCTGAACAGGTGACAGGACCTTTTTCTCTTCTTCATCAGAGATCCAGAATCTTGATCGTTGATTCCATGTTTCTCCCTCTTCCTCTACAGTAGGGTTTCTCCACTTCAGGAAATTTAGACACTTGGGACCATTTTTTTTGGACTCATTTTTTTGTTGTTCAGCATTGGATCATGTTTTGTTGCTCTGAGCACTGGAGGATGTAGGAAGTAGCAGACTCTAACCACTAGATGCCAGTAGGGATCCTCAACTCCAGCCAATTGTGACAATGAAAAATGTCTCCAGACATTACCAAACGGGCCCTGAGGACAAAAGCATTCCTAGCTAAGAACCAGGGCTGTGCACCCAAAGTTCACACTTGCTAAACTCATTTGTAAGCAAAGCATATACAAGGTTTTGGTTCTGTGTGTAAGTGTGTATATTTTTTTTTCTAGACATTCTTTAAAAAAAGGTGGTGGTCGGGGTGGGGGGGGGGTGCCTTCCCAGGTGTCCCAGTGGCAAAGAATCCACCTGCCAATGCAGGAAACGCAGGTTCAATCCCTGGGTCAGGAAGACCCCCTGGAGAAGGAAATGGCTACACACTCCAGTATTCTTGCCTGGAGAATTCCATGGACAGAGAAGACTGGTGGTTATAGTCCATGAGGTCGCAAAGAGTCGGACATGACTGAGTGACGGAGCATGCATGCTTTAAAAAAAATGGAAGAAAGGGGAGAAAGAAGACAGGAAGAAAGCAGACAGAGAGGAAGAAAGAAAGAAAAGGAGGAAGAAAGCGAGAACGGAGAGAGGGAGAGAGGAAGGACGGGAGGAAAGAAAGAGAACGATCAACTTAGGCCAGTATCTCTGGGCACTTACATTTCAAACAAGATGCTACACAGACATAAAAATATACATAATGCTTGATATTATGGGCTTGCATTTCACATTCAAAGAAAACTAAGGTCAAGTGTCAACCCCTCTCTAGCCAAAAGAAAGATAACTCTTACATTAATACATGTCACATGAACCCAAGTAGAGAGACCAGGATCATATCCAAATTTTATTCACCTTGCAAACTAGTTAAAAATGCAGGGCCAGAAGTTGAGGTGACCAGATGTCCAATTATAGTAATCCCACTAACAGTGACTTGGAGAAAGCTGTGTAAACATTTTAAACTTTTGCATCACTCATGTCCCAGGGCTCTGGTTTGTGGAGTGTTTTCAGTCACACCAGGTTTGTGGAGTGTTTTCAGTCGCACCAGGTACCACCCTACTGAGCTTCCCAGGTGGTAAAGAACCTGCCTGCCAATGCAGGAGACATAAGAGACATGGGTTCAAGCCCTGGGTCAGGAAGATGCCCTGGAGGAGGGCATGGCAACCCACTCCAGTATTCTTGCCTGGAGAATCCCGTGGACAGAGGAGCCTGGCAGGCTATGGTCCATGGGGTGGCAAAGAAGTCGGATATGACTCAGCTACTAAACAATAAGATGTATATGTGTGTGTATATAAATATAAATATATATATATATTCATATTCATTTTCAGATTCTTTTCCCTTTTAGGTTACTACCCAGTATACTTCCCTGTGCTATATAGTGGGTCCCTATTGGTTGTCTATTTTATATATAGCAGTGTGTATATGTTAATCTTAAACTCCTAATTTAATCCCTTCCACCTTTTCCCATTTGATAACCATAAGTTTGTTATCTATGTCTGTGGGTCTATTTCTGTTTTGTAAATAAGTTCATTTACATCATTTTTTTAAAAGATTCCATATATAAGCGGTATCATATGGTATGTCTTTCTCTGTCTGAATTACTTCACTTAGTATGATAATCTTTGGGTCCCTTCAGGTTGCTGCAATGGCATTATTTCATTTCTTTTTATGGCTGAGTAGTATTCGTATATATGTTTCCTATAAATATATACATGCTTCCCTGGAAGCTCAGCTGGTAAAGAATCTGCCTGTAATACAAGAGACCCTGGCTCAATTCTTGGGTCTGGAAGATCTTCTGGAGAAAGGATAAGCTACCCATTCCAGTATTCTTGGGCTTTCCTGGTGGCTCAGCTGGTAAAGATTCTGCCTGCAATGCAGGAGACCTGGGCTTGATCCCTGAGTTGGGAAGATCCCCTGGAGTAGGCTTCCCAGGTGGTACAGTGATAAGGAATCTGCCTGCAATGCAGTAGACCCAAGAGTCATGGGTTCAATCCCTGAGTCAGGAAGATCCCCTGGAGAAGAAAATGGAAACCCTCTCCAGTATTCTTGCCTGGAGAATCTCATGGACAGACGAGCCTGGTTAGCTACAGGCCATGGGGTTGCAAAGAGTCAGACATGACTGAGCATGCACACACACACACACACCACACCTTTATTCATTCATCTGTTGATGAACATTTATTTAGGTGGTTTCCATGTCTTGGTTATTGTAAACAGTGCTGCAATGAACAACGAGGTGCACGTATCTTTTGAAATTAGAGCTTTCTCTGAATATATGTCCAGGAGTGGGAGTGCAGGATCATATGGTAACTCTACTTTTAGGAATTTTTTTTAATTATTAGAAACATTTTTAAGGAACCTCCATACTGATCTCCATAGTGGCTATACCAATTTACATTCCCACCAACAGCGTGTAGGAGGGCTCCCTTTTCTTCACACTATCTCCAGTATTCATTATTTGTAGACTTTTTGATGATGGCCATTCTGACTAGTGTGAGGTGATACCTTATGGTAATTTTGACATGCATTCCGCTAATAATTAGTGACATTGATAATTTTTCTTGTGCCCTGTATTTTCACTTTGCCCTGGACCCCACAAATTCTGTAGCGTGTCATGCTGATGAAGGAAGTTTTCTCAGGGGTACTTATAAACTAAACTAATCTCATTTATTTCACTTGCAACCATCTCTCCTCTCTCCCATTTCTATCTCTAAGGTTCTTCTTTGAACACCAATAATAGTAACTACAGGTACATCTCCTGGGGACTTGGCCTGTATCAGTCACTAGATACTTTATAGCTATTATGTCAGTCCATCTTCAAAACATCTAAATAAAATAGTGCTATTATGACATCAATTTCACAGATGTGGGAATAGTTGAGAATGTGCCCAGTGGCCCCATTATCCACGGTTTTGCTTTCTGTGGCTTCAGTTACTCATGATCAACTGCGGTCTGAAAATAATAAATGGAAAACCCTAAAAATAAACAATTCATACATTTTAAATTACATGGGTCCCCAGTGGATCTAATGCCTGATGATCTGAGGTGGAACTGATGTAATAATAATAATAGAAATGAAGTGCACAATAAATGTCATTTACTGAACCATCCCCCCATCCCAGGTCCATGGAAAAATGATCTTCCATGAAACCAGTCCCCGGAACCAAAAAGGCTGGGGATCGTTGTTGACAGTTCTGAGCAGTGTAATGAAATCTCACACCATCCTGCCCCATCCCACCTCGGATCCCCAACATTCGAAATCATCTGCTCCTGACATGCAACCATTGACATCGTCATGGCTTATTAATCCAAGATCACCAGAAGCAGATGGTCCTCCTTCTGAAGGTCAGTAGTAACCTATACTATGTCACAAGGCCTAAATCCTCATCACAGAGGCGTTTTTATCATCTCACATCATCCTAAGAAGGATGAGTTAGAGTACAATGAGATATTTGAGAGAAATAGAGGCCAAATTCACATGACATTCATTACAGTATATTGTTATAATTGTTCTATTTTATTATTAGTTATCGTTGTTAATCTCTTAATGCACTTAATTTATAAATGAAATTAATTAGATTAAATCATGCTAAGTTGATTCGTCATGTCCAACTTTTTGCGACCCTATTTACTGTAGCCCAGCAGGCTCCTCTATCTGTGGGATTCTGTAGACAAGAATACTGGAGGGGGTTGCCATGCCCTCCTCCAGGGGATCTTCCTGACTCTGGGACTGAACCTGCATTTCTTAGTCTCCTGCGCTGGCAGCAGGTTCTTTACCCCTAGCACCACCTGGGAGGCCCCTTTTTCCTTTATCAGCTCCCCAGTCCCTCGCGCTCAGCCTCTCCAAACTATCTCTCTTTGGTAGTTTCTGTCTCCCCTTCAGTTTAGTTCAGTTCAGTCGCTCAGTCGCGTCTGACTCTGCGAAACCATGGACTGCAGCAAGCCAGGCCTCCCTGTACATCACCAACTTCTACTCAAACTCGTGTCCATCAAGCTGGTGATGCCATCCAACCATCTCATCCTCTGTCTCCCCTTAAAGGAAGGTAATTCTCAACGAGCAGGCCCCTGTTGTGTCCACCGACATGCCCCTCACATCCGCAGCGTGTCTCCAAGTTTCTAGGAGATGTTCAGTGTCTGCTGAAGTAGCCTGTGAGCAAATGACTCATCACTGTTCATTTCCCTTCCGCCCATTCACGTGCATCACTACCTCCCAATGATGATTCCTCTTTCACAAGCTGAGTGGAGGCAAGGCCAGCCTTACGGTGGGGAAAAGTAAGAGAACTTGCAAGAGGGAAACCACTCCCAGATGAAGGAAACTAGACCCACGTCTCCCTCCACACACGTCTTGGTTAAGACTTCCACCCTCCACTTCGCCACTCCCAGCAACACTTCCTTCAAGTCACTGTCAACCTTCTGCTGCACCAGTCTTACTGTGGCCTCAAACCCAACACCCCCACACTGCCTCTCACGGAGATTTACATAAACACAGACACACCTTGCCCTCTTAGAAGAGAACAAAATAAGTCAGCTTTGATGAGAGAAATGGGTGACTACATGGGGAATTTAAGGCCCTCAGCATTTGTAAGTACAAATGTGTTCATTGTAAAAAATTTGCTAGCAGGCATCCACACATCCCAAACTGCTTTAGGGAGCACGTAAAATTCTACGGTGTGTTTGTTGCCAAGGCAGGGGAGAAATTTCCTACACTGCTCAGTATAATCTGGCCTCCCTTTCAGAAGAGTGCAAAGGCAGGGTGGTTGACTCGGGGATGCCCTGGGTGTCTGCCCACACCCAGGTCGTTTTCAGGGCACTCCCAAAGCCACAGTCTTGATGTTGTCATCACTTTGATCTATTCTACCAGTATCATCTCAGTATCATATCAGTATCATCTCAGTATTCTACCAGAATCATCTCAGATTCTAACCCAGACATCCTCGGCTTATCCACAGAATCTCCCCACCTCTCTCACTCTGACCACGTCTACTAAGCCTCCTGTCCTTGGGAAGACCTCCCAGTTCCTTCCCCGCTCCTTGGGTATGTGGAATGCACAACCACTCCCTACCCGCAGTTTTTTGAACCACACTTGAAGTCCTTCCATTTCTTTCTCTATGACCCCCCTGCTGCACCTGCACTGCACCATCTTGCCGGAACCATCTCATTTTCCCCCTCTTCTCTGGTTTCAGCTTCCCACGTTCTCTAAGGACAACATTAACAGGTCAGGCAACTAACTGACTACTCTGTTGGGTCACTGGCCCCCACCACTCCACCAACCATCACCCACCAACAGCAATACAGACAACTCCATCACTTCCTTCAAGTCTTTGAGGACAGTGAGGACTTCCCTGAAGAGCTGATATAGAATTTGAAGTCACAGCTCCCCTACCCCAGGATAATCTGATTTCCTGTATCCTGATCTAGTATTTCCACAAAACCCATCACCTACTAGTGGTTCCATTCTTCTTACTAATCTGTTACGCTTATTCTATTTTATTAGTTTCCCTCTCCAACTAGAATATTTCCCAAGGGCTTGGATTCTTTCTACTTGTTCGTCGGTATATCCTCGTGTCTTTTTGTTTTTTAACCGTTTATTTTTTTCTGGCATGGCCTTGCAGTGGCTTGTGGGATTTTAGTTCCTTGGAAGATTGAATCTGGGCCCTCCTCAGGGAGAGCCTGGAGTCCCAACCACTGGACCCCCAGGGAATTCCCTATGGTCATCTTTTAAAACAGTGTGGTCACACAACAAATGCTCAATAAACATTACTTAAATACACAAGTGAGCGAATAACTGGTTTCCAACATACCAGTGGGCCCTCACCTTCACAAGGCCTCTCCCACTGCTCCCCTTTTCTGCAAATGTGCTTGACCCCCAGGGACTGTTCTCCACCTTGCTTTTGGACCCTGTTTCATCATGAAATACGGAAGGAAACTGACCCCAGATCTCCCCTTCCAAAAGCATCTACACACCCACCCGCCTTCTCTCCTTTTAAGGTTTGACCCTTTCCCCTCGTCCGCACTTCTCAGTCTTCTGCCCTCCTCATTTTTATTTTTTAGGAGGGAAGACGTGCTCAGTTCTCCCAAACTGGTGGGGGTTTTGCACACTGAAAGAGGTACCCTTCTTTCTGTGAGAAGAATTAAGAAAGAGAGAGGAGCTCCTGCACCCTGGGGGAGGGAAGAGCTAACCAGGAAGTGGGCAGAGCTTTGCAGCTCAGAGTTCGTGCAACTGAAGCAGGATCCCCGGGTTTGGCCAGGACAATCGTGAACGTTTGCCTGGGCAGGTTTAGGTTGTCGATTGCTGAGTGCAGGTTGCTCAGCCCCGGTGAGGCAGGTCTCGGAGAGACACCCCTGAACCAGTGAGTCAGGAGACGCTCCAGGCGAAGAGGCAGGACCTAGGTCTCCAAATATCTTTTCCTTCTAAGGCGGCGGCTTCACAAGAGTGAGGGAGGGTGGAACCCGGCCAGCAGCCTCGCAGGACTGGGAGTTTTCAACTCAGCTCCCCCCGCCCCCCAAGGTCAGGGACAGCTGCAGCCGCTGGAGAAGCAGCGCCACCTCGTGGCCACGGCGACACCGGCTCCCCTTGCTGACGGAGCCGGCCGCCCCAATCTCTTTGCTTCACACAATTGTCCAGTGGAAGCACCGAGGAAGATGCTTCATGGAGGGGGCGTTGCATAGGCTGATCTTAAACGAGATTCAGGGGATCTGCGTGAAGAACATTTATCACACTTTCAACGTGATGATCTCTTTAGGCCTATATATTCATCTCCTAGGGCTGACATAACAAAATACCACAAACTGGGTGGTTTAAAGCAACCACCAGGGGACTTCCCTGGTGGTGCGATGGCTAAGACTCCATCCTCTTGGTGCNGAGGAGCTCCTGCACCCTGGGGGAGGGAAGAGCTAACCAGGAAGTGGGCAGAGCTTTGCAGCTCAGAGTTCGTGCAACTGAAGCAGGATCCCCGGGTTTGGCCAGGACAATCGTGAACGTTTGCCTGGGCAGGTTTAGGTTGTCGATTGCTGAGTGCAGGTTGCTCAGCCCCGGTGAGGCAGGTCTCGGAGAGACACCCCTGAACCAGTGAGTCAGGAGACGCTCCAGGCGAAGAGGCAGGACCTAGGTCTCCAAATATCTTTTCCTTCTAAGGCGGCGGCTTCACAAGAGTGAGGGAGGGTGGAACCCGGCCAGCAGCCTCGCAGGACTGGGAGTTTTCAACTCAGCTCCCCCTGCCCCCCAAGGTCAGGGACAGCTGCAGCCGCTGGAGAAGCAGCGCCACCTCGTGGCCACGGCGACACCGGCTCCCCTTGCTGACGGAGCCGGCCGCCCCAATCTCTTTGCTTCACACAATTGTCCAGTGGAAGCACCGAGGAAGATGCTTCATGGAGGGGGCGTTGCATAGGCTGATCTTAAACGAGATTCAGGGGATCTGCGTGAAGAACATTTATCACACTTTCAACGTGATGATCTCTTTAGGCCTATATATTCATCTCCTAGGGCTGACATAACAAAATACCACAAACTGGGTGGTTTAAAGCAACCACCAGGGGACTTCCCTGGTGGTGCGATGGCTAAGACTCCATCCTCTTGATGCTGGGGGTCCAGGTAAGATTCTTGGCCAGGAAACTAGATAACGCTGTGCTGTAACTAAGCAACCAACCAACCAACCAAACAAACAAACCAAAAAACCCACCAGCCACCAAGGGGTGGCTTAAAATATACTGTCTCCTAGTTCTGGAGGTTAGAAGTCTGAAGTCCAGGAGTCAGCTGGGCCATGCCCTGTCTGAAGGCTCTAGGGGAAGATCCTTTCTCTTTTCTTCTAGCTTCTGGAGGTTGCTGCCAAACCTTGGCATTTCTGCCTTACAGACCCATTATTCTGACCTCTGCCTCCGCTGGGATTTCTCTCCTGTGTGAGTATGTGTCTTCACATCTCTTTCTCTTTGTAAAGATATTGGTTATTGGATTTAGGGCTCAACCCCATCAAGTATGATCTCATCTAAACTGATTACATCCTCAAAGCTCCTCTTTCTAAATAAGGTCACACTCATGGGGTCCAGTGATTAGGGGTTCAACTATATCTTGGAGGGATAGCGTAGTTTAACTCATAACAGCTGGTATGTTGGTGTTTTTGCAATGAGAATGCATGCCTTTTGTAATCTGAAAATAACACGAGAAGATTTTTTTTAAGCTATTTTTCTAGCAAAGATGAAGAATGATGACTTACTGATAGTCTAGGAGGGAAGAGGGACTCCCACATTGAGGAGGGAGGAAGGATTGGTTCAATCTTTGTTAAAAGCAGTGTACAAATAAGTTTTAAATGTTTAAATGAGCATACCTACCCTTGGACCTGAAATGAATTTTTTTTCAGGGTAGGTATGCTCTGAAGGTCATACCTAAAGTGAAAATGACCTGAACTTTTCACCGCTGAAAATTTAAATGAAGGAAATAGACAAATGCTGAGAAGAATGAGGGTGAGGATATTCACTACAATGTGGTTTCATGAAACAAGTGAAAAATGGAAACTACTTAATATAGGCAGATGACTGGGGGTGAGCTGGGAGGGCATTCTGGGCAATTAGCAGCAGAGACACAGATGGGCTGGAAGGGCTGCGGAGAACAGATCCAATGATGTACACTTGGATCAACATGATTAGAGTTTAGGGATTATGATGAGTAAAGAGGGATGGAGAAATCGGTCAGAGGTTTGCCATGCTGAGTGTGCCAATTTATGTGGGTCTTATATGGAGAGAAGGACTTTAAACAGGGGAGATAATTAATTGGGGATTGCTTTAAAAACAAGACCCAGATGTGTGGATGATAGCAAACAGATGAAGAGGGAGAGGGAGATGAGAATGAATGAAAGCTGGGGGGTGATCATAATATTCCAGGCCACCTTGAGGGTCTGGGACAGGAATAAGGGGTCCAGAGAAGTCAATGGATATGACAGATACCAAAAATGGGAATCAACAGGACCGAGCAGTTGCTGGTCTACAGAGGGCAAAGGGGAGGTGTGTTTGGCTTGAGTGATTCATTGGATAGTGGTGTCAGTCACCGAATTAGAGAATTGAGGAGGAGGAGGAGCAGATTTGGGGAGAAAGCACATTTAGGGACAGGCTTTGCCAACTAAGGTCCATCTAGTCAAGGCTGTTTTTCCTGTGGTCATTTATGGGTGTGAGAGTTGGACTGTGAAGAAGCCTGAGCGCCAAAGAATTGATGCTTTTGAACTGTGGTGTTGGANCAACCATTGACATCGTCATGGCTTATTAATCCAAGATCACCAGAAGCAGATGGTCCTCCTTCTGAAGGTCAGTAGTAACCTATACTATGTCACAAGGCCTAAATCCTCATCACAGAGGCGTTTTTATCATCTCACATCATCCTAAGAAGGATGAGTTAGAGTACAATGAGATATTTGAGAGAAATAGAGGCCAAATTCACATGACATTCATTACAGTATATTGTTATAATTGTTCTATTTTATTATTAGTTATCGTTGTTAATCTCTTAATGCACTTAATTTATAAATGAAATTAATTAGATTAAATCATGCTAAGTTGATTCGTCATGTCCAACTTTTTGCGACCCTATTTACTGTAGCCCAGCAGGCTCCTCTATCTGTGGGATTCTGTAGACAAGAATACTGGAGGGGGTTGCCATGCCCTCCTCCAGGGGATCTTCCTGACTCTGGGACTGAACCTGCATTTCTTAGTCTCCTGCGCTGGCAGGCAGGTTCTTTACCCCTAGCACCACCTGGGAGGCCCCTTTTTCCTTTATCAGCTCCCCAGTCCCTCGCGCTCAGCCTCTCCAAACTATCTCTCTTTGGTAGTTTCTGTCTCCCCTTCAGTTTAGTTCAGTTCAGTCGCTCAGTCGCGTCTGACTCTGCGAAACCATGGACTGCAGCAAGCCAGGCCTCCCTGTACATCACCAACTTCTACTCAAACTCGTGTCCATCAAGCTGGTGATGCCATCCAACCATCTCATCCTCTGTCTCCCCTTAAAGGAAGGTAATTCTCAACGAGCAGGCCCCTGTTGTGTCCACCGACATGCCCCTCACATCCGCAGCGTGTCTCCAAGTTTCTAGGAGATGTTCAGTGTCTGCTGAAGTAGCCTGTGAGCAAATGACTCATCACTGTTCATTTCCCTTCCGCCCATTCACGTGCATCACTACCTCCCAATGATGATTCCTCTTTCACAAGCTGAGCGGAGGCAAGGCCAGCCTTACGGTGGGGAAAAGTAAGAGAACTTGCAAGAGGGAAACCACTCCCAGATGAAGGAAACTAGACCCACGTCTCCCTCCACACACGTCTTGGTTAAGACTTCCACCCTCCACTTCGCCACTCCCAGCAACACTTCCTTCAAGTCACTGTCAACCTTCTGCTGCACCAGTCTTACTGTGGCCTCAAACCCAACACCCCCACACTGCCTCTCACGGAGATTTACATAAACACAGACACACCTTGCCCTCTTAGAAGAGAACAAAATAAGTCAGCTTTGATGAGAGAAATGGGTGACTACATGGGGAATTTAAGGCCCTCAGCATTTGTAAGTACAAATGTGTTCATTGTAAAAAATTTGCTAGCAGGCATCCACACATCCCAAACTGCTTTAGGGAGCACGTAAAATTCTACGGTGTGTTTGTTGCCAAGGCAGGGGAGAAATTTCCTACACTGCTCAGTATAATCTGGCCTCCCTTTCAGAAGAGTGCAAAGGCAGGGTGGTTGACTCGGGGATGCCCTGGGTGTCTGCCCACACCCAGGTCGTTTTCAGGGCACTCCCAAAGCCACAGTCTTGATGTTGTCATCACTTTGATCTATTCTACCAGTATCATCTCAGTATCATATCAGTATCATCTCAGTATTCTACCAGAATCATCTCAGATTCTAACCCAGACATCCTCGGCTTATCCACAGAATCTCCCCACCTCTCTCACTCTGACCACGTCTACTAAGCCTCCTGTCCTTGGGAAGACCTCCCAGTTCCTTCCCCGCTCCTTGGGTATGTGGAATGCACAACCACTCCCTACCCGCAGTTTTTTGAACCACACTTGAAGTCCTTCCATTTCTTTCTCTATGACTCCCCTGCTGCACCTGCACTGCACCATCTTGCCAGAACCATCTCATTTTCCCCCTCTTCTCTGGTTTCAGCTTCCCACGTTCTCTAAGGACAACATTAACAGGTCAGGCAACTAACTGACTACTCTGTTGGGTCACTGGCCCCCACCACTCCACCAACCATCACCCACCAACAGCAATACAGACAACTCCATCACTTCCTTCAAGTCTTTGAGGACAGTGAGGACTTCCCTGAAGAGCTGATATAGAATTTGAAGTCACAGCTCCCCTACCCCAGGATAATCTGATTTCCTGTATCCTGATCTAGTATTTCCACAAAACCCATCACCTACTAGTGGTTCCATTCTTCTTACTAATCTGTTACGCTTATTCTTTTTTATTAGTTTCCCTCTCCAACTAGAATATTTCCCAAGGGCTTGGATTCTTTCTACTTGTTCGTCGGTATATCCTCGTGTCTTTTTGTTTTTTAACCGTTTATTTTTTTCTGGCATGGCCTTGCAGTGGCTTGTGGGATTTTAGTTCCTTGGAAGATTGAATCTGGGCCCTCCTCAGGGAGAGCCTGGAGTCCCAACCACTGGACCCCCAGGGAATTCCCTATGGTCATCTTTTAAAACAGTGTGGTCACACAACAAATGCTCAATAAACATTACTTAAATACACAAGTGAGCGAATAACTGGTTTCCAACATACCAGTGGGCCCTCACCTTCACAAGGCCTCTCCCACTGCTCCCCTTTTCTGCAAATGTGCTTGACCCTCAGGGACTGTTCTCCACCTTGCTTTTGGACCCTGTTTCATCATGAAATACGGAAGGAAACTGACCCCAGATCTCCCCTTCCAAAAGCATCTACACACCCACCCGCCTTCTCTCCTTTTAAGGTTTGACCCTTTCCCCTCGTCCGCACTTCTCAGTCTTCTGCCCTCCTCATTTTTATTTTTTAGGAGGGAAGACGTGTTCAGTTCTCCCAAACTGGTGGGGGTTTTGCACACTGAAAGAGGTACCCTTCTTTCTGTGAGAAGAATTAAGAAAGAGAGAGGAGCTCCTGCACCCTGGGGGAGGGAAGAGCTAACCAGGAAGTGGGCAGAGCTTTGCAGCTCAGAGTTCGTGCAACTGAAGCAGGATCCCCGGGTTTGGCCAGGACAATCGTGAACGTTTGCCTGGGCAGGTTTAGGTTGTCGATTGCTGAGTGCAGGTTGCTCAGCCCCGGTGAGGCAGGTCTCGGAGAGACACCCCTGAACCAGTGAGTCAGGAGACGCTCCAGGCGAAGAGGCAGGACCTAGGTCTCCAAATATCTTTTCCTTCTAAGGCGGCGGCTTCACAAGAGTGAGGGAGGGTGGAACCCGGCCAGCAGCCTCGCAGGACTGGGAGTTTTCAACTCAGCTCCCCCCGCCCCCCAAGGTCAGGGACAGCTGCAGCCGCTGGAGAAGCAGCGCCACCTCGTGGCCACGGCGACACCGGCTCCCCTTGCTGACGGAGCCGGCCGCCCCAATCTCTTTGCTTCACACAATTGTCCAGTGGAAGCACCGAGGAAGATGCTTCATGGAGGGGGCGTTGCATAGGCTGATCTTAAACGAGATTCAGGGGATCTGCGTGAAGAACATTTATCACACTTTCAACGTGATGATCTCTTTAGGCCTATATATTCATCTCCTAGGGCTGACATAACAAAATACCACAAACTGGGTGGTTTAAAGCAACCACCAGGGGACTTCCCTGGTGGTGCGATGGCTAAGACTCCATCCTCTTGATGCTGGGGGTCCAGGTAAGATTCTTGGCCAGGAAACTAGATAACGCTGTGCTGTAACTAAGCAACCAACCAACCAACCAAACAAACAAACCAAAAAACCCACCAGCCACCAAGGGGTGGCTTAAAATATACTGTCTCCTAGTTCTGGAGGTTAGAAGTCTGAAGTCCAGGAGTCAGCTGGGCCATGCCCTGTCTGAAGGCTCTAGGGGAAGATCCTTTCTCTTTTCTTCTAGCTTCTGGAGGTTGCTGCCAAACCTTGGCATTTCTGCCTTACAGACCCATTATTCTGACCTCTGCCTCCGCTGGGATTTCTCTCCTGTGTGAGTATGTGTCTTCACATCTCTTTCTCTTTGTAAAGATATTGGTTATTGGATTTAGGGCTCAACCCCATCAAGTATGATCTCATCTAAACTGATTACATCCTCAAAGCTCCTCTTTCTAAATAAGGTCACACTCATGGGGTCCAGTGATTAGGGGTTCAACTATATCTTGGAGGGATAGTGTAGTTTAACTCATAACAGCTGGTATGTTGGTGTTTTTGCAATGAGAATGCATGCCTTTTGTAATCTGAAAATAACACGAGAAGATTTTTTTTTAAGCTATTTTTCTAGCAAAGATGAAGAATGATGACTTACTGATAGTCTAGGAGGGAAGAGGGACTCCCACATTGAGGAGGGAGGAAGGATTGGTTCAATCTTTGTTAAAAGCAGTGTACAAATAAGTTTTAAATGTTTAAATGAGCATACCTACCCTTGGACCTGAAATGAATTTTTTTTCAGGGTAGGTATGCTCTGAAGGTCATACCTAAAGTGAAAATGACCTGAACTTTTCACCGCTGAAAATTTAAATGAAGGAAATAGACAAATGCTGAGAAGAATGGGGGTGAGGATATTCACTAAAATGTGGTTTCATGAAACAAGTGAAAAATGGAAACTACTTAATATAGGCAGATGACTGGGGGTGAGCTGGGAGGGCATTCTGGGCAATTAGCAGCAGAGACACAGATGGGCTGGAAGGGCTGCGGAGAACAGATCCAATGATGTGCACTTGGATCAACATGATTAGAGTTTAGGGATTATGATGAGTAAAGAGGGATGGAGAAATCGGTCAGAGGTTTGTCATGCTGAGTGTGCCAATTTATGTGGGTCTTATATGGAGAGAAGGACTTTAAACAGGGGAGATAATTAATTGGGGATTGCTTTAAAAACAAGACCCAGATGTGTGGATGATAGCAAACAGATGAAGAGGGAGAGGGAGATGAGAATGAATGAAAGCTGGGGGGTGATCATAATATTCCAGGCCACCTTGAGGGTCTGGGACAGGAATAAGGGGTCCAGAGAAGTCAATGGATATGACAGATACCAAAAATGGGAATCAACAGGACCGAGCAGTTGCTGGTCTACAGAGGGCAAAGGGGAGGTGTGTTTGGCTTGAGCGATTCATTGGATAGTGGTGTCAGTCACCGAATTAGAGAATTGAGGAGGAGGAGGAGCAGATTTGGGGAGAAAGCACATTTAGGGACAGGCTTTGCCAACTAAGGTCCATCTAGTCAAGGCTGTTTTTCCTGTGGTCATTTATGGGTGTGAGAGTTGGACTGTGAAGAAGCCTGAGCGCCAAAGAATTGATGCTTTTGAACTGTGGTGTTGGAGAAGACTCTTGAGAGTCCCTTGGCCTGCAAGGAGATGCAACCAGTCCATTCTGAAGGAGATCAACCCTGGGATTTCTTTGGAAGGGATGATGCTAAAGCTGAAACTCCAGTACTTTGGCCACCTCATGTGAAGAGTTGACTCTTTGGAAAAGACTCTGATGCTGGGAAGGATTGGGGGCAGGAGGAGAAGGGGACGACTGAGGATGAGATGGCTGGATGGCATCATGGACTCGATGAGTCTGAGTGAGTCTGAGTGAACTCCGGGAGTTGGTGATGGACAGAGAGGCCTGGCGTGCTGCGATTCATGGTGTCACGAAGACTTGGACACGACTGAGCGACTGAACTGAACTGAACTGGGTTCTGGGTGCCTGGGAGCCATCTAAGAGAAGAGCAGTTAAGCAATTCCACGGGCGGGTACAGAGCTCATGAGACAGCTTCAGGTTAAAAAGAGAAGTGAGGAGTGTGCTGAAGTCATGGAGTGGGTGGAATGCCCAAGGTCATGTGCAGTGAGGAGAGAGGGGAACTCAAGGTCAAACCCTAGAGTATCACTTAATGTTCTCTCGTTGCAAGGAGAGAAAACAAACCCAATAAATGTAAGTAGTAGATAATGAAAGAATGTACTGGAAGCCTAATGGGTGGATCACAAAATAGTTGAATAACCAGGATGCAGGGAGGAAGGGAAGGAAGGGGATGAAAGAGGAAGTAAGTAGTCTTTCTTGCTCTCATATGTAAGCTACGTGTCTTCACTTCTTTTTGGGGTTCAGTTGCTAAGTCATGTCTGACCCCACGGACTGCAGCACACCGTTCTTCCCTGCCCCTCACCTGGAGTTTGCCCAAGTTCACATCCATTGCGTCAGTGATGCCATCCAACCATCTCATTCTCTATCACCCTCTTCTCCTTCTGCCTTCAATCTCTCCCAGCAGCAAGGTCTTTTCAGTGACTAGTCGTCAGAAAGGGCAGGCTGGGGCTCTCGTGCACTGCTATCCATAGGCAGAATTTCTTCTTTTCAGGGAGGCTTCAGCCTGGATTTTAAGGTCTTTCAACGGATTGAATCAGGGCCACCCAGATCATCTAGGATAATCTCACATATTGAAAGTTAACTGATTATGGAGTTTAACCACATCTACCAAACACCTTCACCATAATACATAGATTAGTGTTTGATTGAATCACTGGGGAGTGGAGCCTAACCAAGCTGACACAGCAAAATATTCTTCACAAGCATATTCTAAATATTTAACATTCTCTCAATACTATTTCAAATATTCCAGCCAGAACACTCTTTTTGAGGTTCTATGCGTACTCTTTTTTTTTTTTTCTTCTGCAGGTGAAGGTGCTAAAACTGAATGAATGAACAACTTGCTTAATGCTTTGCAGCTAGTGAAAGGTGAAGCTGGAGTCTGACCCAGACAATCACTCAACAACCAACCAGCTGAGCCATTTTCCTGCTGTCTCCTTGGAGCAGATGAGGAGTAAATGCCTGGATAGCAGAGACCAGCTGTACTCATTCTGTGTTCTTGTGATCTAGCCTGGTGGATAATGGGAACTCACTTGCTGAGTCAACTAGTTAAGGTATAAGGGGCTTCCCTGGTGGCTCAGAGGTTAAAGCATCTGCCTGGAATGCAGGAGACCCGGGTTCAATCCCTGGGCTGGGAAGATACCCTGGAGAAGGAAATGGCAACCCACTCCAGTACTCTTGCCTGGAGAATCCCATGGAGGGACGAGCCTGGTAGGCTACAGTGCATGGGGTTGCAAAGAGTTGGACACGACTGAGTGACCTCACTTAATATTTAAAACTGTCTGTGTATACTCAAGGGAAGATCATTGAAATCCATTTAACAGAGTCTTCAAAGTGCAAACTCCTAAAATCAACTTTCTTAATTACTATTTAATCGTTCTTGGGTTATCTAAAGGAATTAAGCAGTATTTAGTTCTGAGCTGAAGTTTTAAGTAAAATACTTTGAGAGTTTTTTTCTAAATTAGCCCTTTAATTTTCTACGATGTGGCTTTATCCCTTTATGCATGACATGAAGCCCAATTCCATATTTAATTAAAACTCAATACTTTCATGAGAATACAGGAGGTATTTTTATGAGTTCTTTCTTAGAAAACTAACTAGAACATGTTTAAATATATTTAGTGACAAAACTCAAATTGGGGTTTTTCAGTATTTAGCTCCTTTTATTGACTATAGAAGCAAACAACAAAATTGCAAAATGAAGTCTGTGTAGCTCATAAAATTTCTTTCAATCAAGGAAAGTAAATGAAAACCAAAATTACTCAAAATTCTGGAAAAATCCAAGTGGAAAAACACTTCACAAAAGAAGTGAGAAGTGGGGCAGGTAAATCCTGTTGTATTCATGAGGGTTCTTTCAGTGATAGCTGATATTCTAGAAGAATAAGAATCTGAAAGAAATTTGACAGATGTCCATTTGTTCATGGGTGCTCAGCTATGTCCAACTCTTTGTGACCCCATGGACTGTAGCCCCCAGGCTCCTCTGTCCATGGAATTCTCCAAGCAAGAATACTGGAGTGGGTTGCCATTTNACCAAACACCTTCACCATAATACATAGATTAGTGTTTGATTGAATCACTGGGGAGTGGAGCCTAACCAAGCTGACACAGCAAAATATTCTTCACAAGCATATTCTAAATATTTAACATTCTCTCAATACTATTTCAAATATTCCAGCCAGAACACTCTTTTTGAGGTTCTATGCGTACTCTTTTTTTTTTTTTCTTCTGCAGGTGAAGGTGCTAAAACTGAATGAATGAACAACTTGCTTAATGCTTTGCAGCTAGTGAAAGGTGAAGCTGGAGTCTGACCCAGACAATCACTCAACAACCAACCAGCTGAGCCATTTTCCTGCTGTCTCCTTGGAGCAGATGAGGAGTAAATGCCTGGATAGCAGAGACCAGCTGTACTCATTCTGTGTTCTTGTGATCTAGCCTGGTGGATAATGGGAACTCACTTGCTGAGTCAACTAGTTAAGGTATAAGGGGCTTCCCTGGTGGCTCAGAGGTTAAAGCATCTGCCTGGAATGCAGGAGACCCGGGTTCAATCCCTGGGCTGGGAAGATACCCTGGAGAAGGAAATGGCAACCCACTCCAGTACTCTTGCCTGGAGAATCCCATGGAGGGACGAGCCTGGTAGGCTACAGTGCATGGGGTTGCAAAGAGTTGGACACGACTGAGTGACCTCACTTAATATTTAAAACTGTCTGTGTATACTCAAGGGAAGATCATTGAAATCCATTTAACAGAGTCTTCAAAGTGCAAACTCCTAAAATCAACTTTCTTAATTACTATTTAATCGTTCTTGGGTTATCTAAAGGAATTAAGCAGTATTTAGTTCTGAGCTGAAGTTTTAAGTAAAATACTTTGAGAGTTTTTTTCTAAATTAGCCCTTTAATTTTCTACGATGTGGCTTTATCCCTTTATGCATGACATGAAGCCCAATTCCATATTTAATTAAAACTCAATACTTTCATGAGAATACAGGAGGTATTTTTATGAGTTCTTTCTTAGAAAACTAACTAGAACATGTTTAAATATATTTAGTGACAAAACTCAAATTGGGGTTTTTCAGTATTTAGCTCCTTTTATTGACTATAGAAGCAAACAACAAAATTGCAAAATGAAGTCTGTGTAGCTCATAAAATTTCTTTCAATCAAGGAAAGTAAATGAAAACCAAAATTACTCAAAATTCTGGAAAAATCCAAGTGGAAAAACACTTCACAAAAGAAGTGAGAAGTGGGGCAGGTAAATCCTGTTGTATTCATGAGGGTTCTTTCAGTGATAGCTGATATTCTAGAAGAATAAGAATCTGAAAGAAATTTGACAGATGTCCATTTGTTCATGGGTGCTCAGCTATGTCCAACTCTTTGTGACCCCATGGACTGTAGCCCCCAGGCTCCTCTGTCCATGGAATTCTCCAAGCAAGAATACTGGAGTGGGTTGCCATTTATTACTCTGAGGATCTTCCCCATCCAAGGATTGAAAACTTGTCTTTTACATCTCCTGAACTGGCAGGCACGTTCTTTACCCACTGTGCCACCTGGAAAGGGGTCTTGGATATTATCTAATCCCATCTAGGGCATTTTGACAGAGAGACTAGACCTAGAAGCCCAGGAGGATAAATTAAGTTTTGAATACAATGCCCAAGGGCATAATAGGACAGATCCAGTCCTGGATTGTGAGTCCCCTGCCCACCTAGGACTACGGCTCCTATGGGCAGAAGTTTGCAGGCAAATGTCCACAGCTGCTACCCTACCAACCCATCATCGACTCTTCACTCATTTAATCTGCAATTATTCTTTCCTCTCTACCTCAGATTCCCAGGCCTACCCTCACCCTTCAAAATGCCGCTCTTCCATGTAGAACCCAGTTTACGCGCTTATATTTCAGCTCTGTTTTTCTCCTTTGGTTTTGAGGGTCCCTGCCTGCTTTGGCTGGGAAGTCGCTGCTTCCTCCCCTGAAACCTGTAGGCAGAGCCAGCGCTCACAGGCAAGGGAAGTGAGACGTTCAAACACAGTGCTGCGTCTTGGGTTTGAGATTAGGTTTGGTGAGGAAGCCTACTTGTGAGCTCACCCTCAAGGTACTTTCAGGAGTGGACTGTTTCGTTCTTTTAAAGCCACAGAATCCCGTGTTCAGACCGGCCTTTGGGTCCATGTCTTGAGCTAATCTTATGACCTGTGATTGACCCGGAGAGCGTCCTTTTCCAGGGGTTGGTCCCCACACCAAGAACTACCACCCATTCAACTTCAGAAAATGCTGGCTCTTAGAAACTTGTTTACATGGAGCTAAAAATCTTTCCCTCGGAGGCTTCCATCAGGGAGTTGACAATGTTGACTCTTACTTGGGCCTTGGGCTCTTGGAAAACTGTCTCTTCTCCCCTTGCAATATTCCCTTTTGAATAGTCTCTCTTTATTGAACCAAGATTTGTTTGTTTATTTTTTAATTGGAGTATACTTGCTTTACAATATCACGTTAGTGTCTGCTGTACAACAAAGTGAGTCAGCTATACATATACTGATACGTATACGTATATAGCTGATATGTGTATCAGCTATACGTATAATATCCGCTACATCCCTCCATCCCACCCCTCTGAGCATCATAGAGCACCGGGATAAGCTTCTTGTGCTTTGCAGCCACTCCCACTAGCTCTCTATTTTACATATGGTAGTGGATATATGTCAGTGAGACTCTAGCCGTTCGGCCCACCTTTCCCTTCCCTGCCCTGTGATGTCCATCCGCTATGTCTGTATCTCTATTCCTGCCTGGGAAATAGGTTCATTTGTACCACTTTGCTAGATTCCACTTTCGTATACCATATTTGTTTTTCTCTTTCTGACGTACTTCACTTTGTGAGACAGACTCTAGATCCAACCCCATCCACAGAAAACTGAAAAATGGATAACTATCTTATGATCCAGCAACCCTGTTACTGGGCATATACCCTGAGAAAACCGTAATTCAAAACAACACAAGTACCCCGGCNAGTTGCTAAGTCATGTCTGACCCCACGGACTGCAGCACACCGTTCTTCCCTGCCCCTCACCTGGAGTTTGCCCAAGTTCACATCCATTGCGTCAGTGATGCCATCCAACCATCTCATTCTCTATCACCCTCTTCTCCTTCTGCCTTCAATCTCTCCCAGCAGCAAGGTCTTTTCAGTGACTAGTCGTCAGAAAGGGCAGGCTGGGGCTCTCGTGCACTGCTATCCATAGGCAGAATTTCTTCTTTTCAGGGAGGCTTCAGCCTGGATTTTAAGGTCTTTCAACGGATTGAATCAGGGCCACCCAGATCATCTAGGATAATCTCACATATTGAAAGTTAACTGATTATGGAGTTTAACCACATCTACCAAACACCTTCACCATAATACATAGATTAGTGTTTGATTGAATCACTGGGGAGTGGAGCCTAACCAAGCTGACACAGCAAAATATTCTTCACAAGCATATTCTAAATATTTAACATTCTCTCAATACTATTTCAAATATTCCAGCCAGAACACTCTTTTTGAGGTTCTATGCGTACTCTTTTTTTTTTTTTCTTCTGCAGGTGAAGGTGCTAAAACTGAATGAATGAACAACTTGCTTAATGCTTTGCAGCTAGTGAAAGGTGAAGCTGGAGTCTGACCCAGACAATCACTCAACAACCAACCAGCTGAGCCATTTTCCTGCTGTCTCCTTGGAGCAGATGAGGAGTAAATGCCTGGATAGCAGAGACCAGCTGTACTCATTCTGTGTTCTTGTGATCTAGCCTGGTGGATAATGGGAACTCACTTGCTGAGTCAACTAGTTAAGGTATAAGGGGCTTCCCTGGTGGCTCAGAGGTTAAAGCATCTGCCTGGAATGCAGGAGACCCGGGTTCAATCCCTGGGCTGGGAAGATACCCTGGAGAAGGAAATGGCAACCCACTCCAGTACTCTTGCCTGGAGAATCCCATGGAGGGACGAGCCTGGTAGGCTACAGTGCATGGGGTTGCAAAGAGTTGGACACGACTGAGTGACCTCACTTAATATTTAAAACTGTCTGTGTATACTCAAGGGAAGATCATTGAAATCCATTTAACAGAGTCTTCAAAGTGCAAACTCCTAAAATCAACTTTCTTAATTACTATTTAATCGTTCTTGGGTTATCTAAAGGAATTAAGCAGTATTTAGTTCTGAGCTGAAGTTTTAAGTAAAATACTTTGAGAGTTTTTTTCTAAATTAGCCCTTTAATTTTCTACGATGTGGCTTTATCCCTTTATGCATGACATGAAGCCCAATTCCATATTTAATTAAAACTCAATACTTTCATGAGAATACAGGAGGTATTTTTATGAGTTCTTTCTTAGAAAACTAACTAGAACATGTTTAAATATATTTAGTGACAAAACTCAAATTGGGGTTTTTCAGTATTTAGCTCCTTTTATTGACTATAGAAGCAAACAACAAAATTGCAAAATGAAGTCTGTGTAGCTCATAAAATTTCTTTCAATCAAGGAAAGTAAATGAAAACCAAAATTACTCAAAATTCTGGAAAAATCCAAGTGGAAAAACACTTCACAAAAGAAGTGAGAAGTGGGGCAGGTAAATCCTGTTGTATTCATGAGGGTTCTTTCAGTGATAGCTGATATTCTAGAAGAATAAGAATCTGAAAGAAATTTGACAGATGTCCATTTGTTCATGGGTGCTCAGCTATGTCCAACTCTTTGTGACCCCATGGACTGTAGCCCCCAGGCTCCTCTGTCCATGGAATTCTCCAAGCAAGAATACTGGAGTGGGTTGCCATTTGCTACTCTGAGGATCTTCCCCACCCAAGGATTGAAAACTTGTCTTTTACATCTCCTGAACTGGCAGGCACGTTCTTTACCCACTGTGCCACCTGGAAAGGGGTCTTGGATATTATCTAATCCCATCTAGGGCATTTTGACAGAGAGACTAGACCTAGAAGCCCAGGAGGATAAATTAAGTTTTGAATACAATGCCCAAGGGCATAATAGGACAGATCCAGTCCTGGATTGTGAGTCCCCTGCCCACCTAGGACTACGGCTCCTATGGGCAGAAGTTTGCAGGCAAGTGTCCACAGCTCCTACCCTACCAACCCATCATCGACTCTTCACTCATTTAATCTGCAATTATTCTTTCCTCTCTACCTCAGATTCCCAGGCCTACCCTCACCCTTCAAAATGCCGCTCTTCCATGTAGAACCCAGTTTACGCGCTTATATTTCAGCTCTGTTTTTCTCCTTTGGTTTTGAGGGTCCCTGCCTGCTTTGGCTGGGAAGTCGCTGCTTCCTCCCCTGAAACCTGTAGGCAGAGCCAGCGCTCACAGGCAAGGGAAGTGAGACGTTCAAACACAGTGCTGCGTCTTGGGTTTGAGATTAGGTTTGGTGAGGAAGCCTACTTGTGAGCTCACCCTCAAGGTACTTTCAGGAGTGGACTGTTTCGTTCTTTTAAAGCCACAGAATCCGTGTTCAGACCGGCCTTTGGGTCCATGTCTTGAGCTAATCTTATGACCTGTGATTGACCCGGAGAGCGTCCTTTTCCAGGGGTTGGTCCCCACACCAAGAACTACCACCCATTCAACTTCAGAAAATGCTGGCTCTTAGAAACTTGTTTACATGGAGCTAAAAATCTTTCCCTCGGAGGCTTCCATCAGGGAGTTGACAATGTTGACTCTTACTTGGGCCTTGGGCTCTTGGAAAACTGTCTCTTCTCCCCTTGCAATATTCCCTTTTGAATAGTCTCTCTTTATTGAACCAAGATTTGTTTGTTTATTTTTTAATTGGAGTATACTTGCTTTACAATATCACGTTAGTGTCTGCTGTACAACAAAGTGAGTCAGCTATACATATACTGATACGTATACGTATATAGCTGATATGTGTATCAGCTATACGTATAATATCCGCTACATCCCTCCATCCCACCCCTCTGAGCATCATAGAGCACCGGGATAAGCTTCTTGTGCTTTGCAGCCACTCCCACTAGCTCTCTATTTTACATATGGTAGTGGATATATGTCAGTGAGACTCTAGCCGTTCGGCCCACCTTTCCCTTCCCTGCCCTGTGATGTCCATCCGCTATGTCTGTATCTCTATTCCTGCCTGGGAAATAGGTTCATTTGTACCACTTTGCTAGATTCCACTTTCGTATACCATATTTGTTTTTCTCTTTCTGACGTACTTCACTTTGTGAGACAGACTCTAGATCCAACCCCATCCACAGAAAACTGAAAAATGGATAACTATCTTATGATCCAGCAACCCTGTTACTGGGCATATACCCTGAGAAAACCGTAATTCAAAACAACACAAGTACCCCGGCGTTGACCACAGCACTATTTACAACAGCCAGGACTTGGAGACAGTGCGAATGAGCCTTTCCTGGACATCCTTTATCTGAAACAGACCCTCCCCGCTACCACCAGACTCCCGTCTCATCACTCCGTTTACTTCAACCATAGAAATGATGGGTTTCTAGATTATTCTAACTTGTTTATATTGTATCTTTACATTCTAGATTAGAACCTTCACAAGGTAGGGACCTTGTCCACCATCTCACTCAGAAACCCCAGAGACCCCAGCTGGTTCTTGACATGGTGAAGTGAGCAGTAAATATTTCCCTGCAGGAATAAGTCATGTGATTTAAGCTCATATTAGATCTGAGGGACTTTACCCCCGTGTGGTATCCTAAAATTTTTTCACCAGCACAGCTAGTTCATTTATCTTTATTTTCTTGCTGACTGAGTCAGAGATGTCCCACCTTCTAATCCATGTATAACTTTGATGAAGGGGATCAATTTGGAAGGCAAAATGAAATCCATTCCCTTAATGGTCTAATTTTTTTTTTTTGAATAGGTGAGAATATATGAGTTCTGAAATAAGTCAGATGGAGAATATATGAGTGTATATGTTTATATATTATATTCTGTTCATCAGTGAAGCTTCTGTTGTATGATAGGTGCTGTGTTAGGCACTGGGATGTGTGAAATATGTATTTCTATATAGTTATATATAAGTATGCATATAGTGAGATATAGACATAGATAAAAATCTCTATTANAAGTCATCTCAGTTCAGATCATATGTGTGTCAGTCGTGTCTGACTCTTTGCGAGCCCATGGACTGTATCCTGTCAGGTTCCTCTGTCCATGGGGATTCTCCAGGCAAGAATCCTGGAGTGGTATATCATTGCCTTCTCCAGGGGATCTTCCCAACCCAGGGATTGAACCCGGGTCTCCTGCATTGCAGGCAGATTCTTTACTGTTTGAGCCACCAGGAAAGTTCATATCATAAAATTCTTAAATATCTCGTTTTCAGAGGTCAATTCCTATCCTATCCCAGGACTGGTAGTCTTGCTTCCGATTGATGTAAATCATTTTAATGTAGAAAGACAGGTCCCTTCTGTTACCAGTTGGTGAGCACTCCTCACCCTCGGCCACAGCATTTAATCTTCATCTGACATGATATATGCTGTTAGGTTCATTATGCTCTGAAGGGCTATAGATGCTGAATTATTATCTATTGCCTCACACCATCAGCCCACCTAGTTATCTCTATTTTCTTGGCTTATTATTTGTTAATGTTTGTCATCGTTCAGTACATATGGTACTGCTGGTGACAGGAAATGGGGCAGTTATTCACCTCAAGATGGAATGTAATTAAAGATTTCTAGATTGTTTTCTAAATGTCTAATCTATGCCATGTAGGGTTTTTGAAATGATGGTTACTTCCAAGAAAAGTTGAGACAGAAGTCTGAATTAGCATCCACTTCACAGAGTTGCCAGAAATGCCTNACATCACCAACTTCTACTCAAACTCGTGTCCATCAAGCTGGTGATGCCATCCAACCATCTCATCCTCTGTCTCCCCTTAAAGGAAGGTAATTCTCAACGAGCAGGCCCCTGTTGTGTCCACCGACATGCCCCTCACATCCGCAGCGTGTCTCCAAGTTTCTAGGAGATGTTCAGTGTCTGCTGAAGTAGCCTGTGAGCAAATGACTCATCACTGTTCATTTCCCTTCCGCCCATTCACGTGCATCACTACCTCCCAATGATGATTCCTCTTTCACAAGCTGAGCGGAGGCAAGGCCAGCCTTACGGTGGGGAAAAGTAAGAGAACTTGCAAGAGGGAAACCACTCCCAGATGAAGGAAACTAGACCCACGTCTCCCTCCACACACGTCTTGGTTAAGACTTCCACCCTCCACTTCGCCACTCCCAGCAACACTTCCTTCAAGTCACTGTCAACCTTCTGCTGCACCAGTCTTACTGTGGCCTCAAACCCAACACCCCCACACTGCCTCTCACGGAGATTTACATAAACACAGACACACCTTGCCCTCTTAGAAGAGAACAAAATAAGTCAGCTTTGATGAGAGAAATGGGTGACTACATGGGGAATTTAAGGCCCTCAGCATTTGTAAGTACAAATGTGTTCATTGTAAAAAATTTGCTAGCAGGCATCCACACATCCCAAACTGCTTTAGGGAGCACGTAAAATTCTACGGTGTGTTTGTTGCCAAGGCAGGGGAGAAATTTCCTACACTGCTCAGTATAATCTGGCCTCCCTTTCAGAAGAGTGCAAAGGCAGGGTGGTTGACTCGGGGATGCCCTGGGTGTCTGCCCACACCCAGGTCGTTTTCAGGGCACTCCCAAAGCCACAGTCTTGATGTTGTCATCACTTTGATCTATTCTACCAGTATCATCTCAGTATCATATCAGTATCATCTCAGTATTCTACCAGAATCATCTCAGATTCTAACCCAGACATCCTCGGCTTATCCACAGAATCTCCCCACCTCTCTCACTCTGACCACGTCTACTAAGCCTCCTGTCCTTGGGAAGACCTCCCAGTTCCTTCCCCGCTCCTTGGGTATGTGGAATGCACAACCACTCCCTACCCGCAGTTTTTTGAACCACACTTGAAGTCCTTCCATTTCTTTCTCTATGACCCCCCTGCTGCACCTGCACTGCACCATCTTGCCGGAACCATCTCATTTTCCCCCTCTTCTCTGGTTTCAGCTTCCCACGTTCTCTAAGGACAACATTAACAGGTCAGGCAACTAACTGACTACTCTGTTGGGTCACTGGCCCCCACCACTCCACCAACCATCACCCACCAACAGCAATACAGACAACTCCATCACTTCCTTCAAGTCTTTGAGGACAGTGAGGACTTCCCTGAAGAGCTGATATAGAATTTGAAGTCACAGCTCCCCTACCCCAGGATAATCTGATTTCCTGTATCCTGATCTAGTATTTCCACAAAACCCATCACCTACTAGTGGTTCCATTCTTCTTACTAATCTGTTACGCTTATTCTTTTTTATTAGTTTCCCTCTCCAACTAGAATATTTCCCAAGGGCTTGGATTCTTTCTACTTGTTCGTCGGTATATCCTCGTGTCTTTTTGTTTTTTAACCGTTTATTTTTTTCTGGCATGGCCTTGCAGTGGCTTGTGGGATTTTAGTTCCTTGGAAGATTGAATCTGGGCCCTCCTCAGGGAGAGCCTGGAGTCCCAACCACTGGACCCCCAGGGAATTCCCTATGGTCATCTTTTAAAACAGTGTGGTCACATAACAAATGCTCAATAAACGTTACTTAAATACACAAGTGAGCGAATAACTGGTTTCCAACATACCAGTGGGCCCTCACCTTCACAAGGCCTCTCCCACTGCTCCCCTTTTCTGCAAATGTGCTTGACCCTCAGGGACTGTTCTCCACCTTGCTTTTGGACCCTGTTTCATCATGAAATACGGAAGGAAACTGACCCCAGATCTCCCCTTCCAAAAGCATCTACACACCCACCCGCCTTCTCTCCTTTTAAGGTTTGACCCTTTCCCCTCGTCCGCACTTCTCAGTCTTCTGCCCTCCTCATTTTTATTTTTTAGGAGGGAAGACGTGTTCAGTTCTCCCAAACTGGTGGGGGTTTTGCACACTGAAAGAGGTACCCTTCTTTCTGTGAGAAGAATTAAGAAAGAGAGAGGAGCTCCTGCACCCTGGGGGAGGGAAGAGCTAACCAGGAAGTGGGCAGAGCTTTGCAGCTCAGAGTTCGTGCAACTGAAGCAGGATCCCCGGGTTTGGCCAGGACAATCGTGAACGTTTGCCTGGGCAGGTTTAGGTTGTCGATTGCTGAGTGCAGGTTGCTCAGCCCCGGTGAGGCAGGTCTCGGAGAGACACCCCTGAACCAGTGAGTCAGGAGACGCTCCAGGCGAAGAGGCAGGACCTAGGTCTCCAAATATCTTTTCCTTCTAAGGCGGCGGCTTCACAAGAGTGAGGGAGGGTGGAACCCGGCCAGCAGCCTCGCAGGACTGGGAGTTTTCAACTCAGCTCCCCCCGCCCCCCAAGGTCAGGGACAGCTGCAGCCGCTGGAGAAGCAGCGCCACCTCGTGGCCACGGCGACACCGGCTCCCCTTGCTGACGGAGCCGGCCGCCCCAATCTCTTTGCTTCACACAATTGTCCAGTGGAAGCACCGAGGAAGATGCTTCATGGAGGGGGCGTTGCATAGGCTGATCTTAAACGAGATTCAGGGGATCTGCGTGAAGAACATTTATCACACTTTCAACGTGATGATCTCTTTAGGCCTATATATTCATCTCCTAGGGCTGACATAACAAAATACCACAAACTGGGTGGTTTAAAGCAACCACCAGGGGACTTCCCTGGTGGTGCGATGGCTAAGACTCCATCCTCTTGATGCTGGGGGTCCAGGTAAGATTCTTGGCCAGGAAACTAGATAACGCTGTGCTGTAACTAAGCAACCAACCAACCAACCAAACAAACAAACCAAAAAACCCACCAGCCACCAAGGGGTGGCTTAAAATATACTGTCTCCTAGTTCTGGAGGTTAGAAGTCTGAAGTCCAGGAGTCAGCTGGGCCATGCCCTGTCTGAAGGCTCTAGGGGAAGATCCTTTCTCTTTTCTTCTAGCTTCTGGAGGTTGCTGCCAAACCTTGGCATTTCTGCCTTACAGACCCATTATTCTGACCTCTGCCTCCGCTGGGATTTCTCTCCTGTGTGAGTATGTGTCTTCACATCTCTTTCTCTTTGTAAAGATATTGGTTATTGGATTTAGGGCTCAGCCCCATCAAGTATGATCTCATCTAAACTGATTACATCCTCAAAGCTCCTCTTTCTAAATAAGGTCACACTCATGGGGTCCAGTGATTAGGGGTTCAACTATATCTTGGAGGGATAGCGTAGTTTAACTCATAACAGCTGGTATGTTGGTGTTTTTGCAATGAGAATGCATGCCTTTTGTAATCTGAAAATAACACGAGAAGATTTTTTTTAAGCTATTTTTCTAGCAAAGATGAAGAATGATGACTTACTGATAGTCTAGGAGGGAAGAGGGACTCCCACATTGAGGAGGGAGGAAGGATTGGTTCAATCTTTGTTAAAAGCAGTGTACAAATAAGTTTTAAATGTTTAAATGAGCATACCTACCCTTGGACCTGAAATGAATTTTTTTTCAGGGTAGGTATGCTCTGAAGGTCATACCTAAAGTGAAAATGACCTGAACTTTTCACCGCTGAAAATTTAAATGAAGGAAATAGACAAATGCTGAGAAGAATGGGGGTGAGGATATTCACTAAAATGTGGTTTCATGAAACAAGTGAAAAATGGAAACTACTTAATATAGGCAGATGACTGGGGGTGAGCTGGGAGGGCATTCTGGGCAATTAGCAGCAGAGACACAGATGGGCTGGAAGGGCTGCGGAGAACAGATCCAATGATGTGCACTTGGATCAACATGATTAGAGTTTAGGGATTATGATGAGTAAAGAGGGATGGAGAAATCGGTCAGAGGTTTGCCATGCTGAGTGTGCCAATTTATGTGGGTCTTATATGGAGAGAAGGACTTTAAACAGGGGAGATAATTAATTGGGGATTGCTTTAAAAACAAGACCCAGATGTGTGGATGATAGCAAACAGATGAAGAGGGAGAGGGAGATGAGAATGAATGAAAGCTGGGGGGTGATCATAATATTCCAGGCCACCTTGAGGGTCTGGGACAGGAATAAGGGGTCCAGAGAAGTCAATGGATATGACAGATACCAAAAATGGGAATCAACAGGACCGAGCAGTTGCTGGTCTACAGAGGGCAAAGGGGAGGTGTGTTTGGCTTGAGTGATTCATTGGATAGTGGTGTCAGTCACCGAATTAGAGAATTGAGGAGGAGGAGGAGCAGATTTGGGGAGAAAGCACATTTAGGGACAGGCTTTGCCAACTAAGGTCCATCTAGTCAAGGCTGTTTTTCCTGTGGTCATTTATGGGTGTGAGAGTTGGACTGTGAAGAAGCCTGAGCGCCAAAGAATTGATGCTTTTGAACTGTGGTGTTGGATAAGACTCTTGAGAGTCCCTTGGCCTGCAAGGAGATGCAACCAGTCCATTCTGAAGGAGATCAACCCTGGGATTTCTTTGGAAGGGATGATGCTAAAGCTGAAACTCCAGTACTTTGGCCACCTCATGTGAAGAGTTGACTCTTTGGAAAAGACTCTGATGCTGGGAAGGATTGGGGGCAGGAGGAGAAGGGGACGACTGAGGATGAGATGGCTGGATGGCATCATGGACTCGATGAGTCTGAGTGAGTCTGAGTGAACTCCGGGAGTTGGTGATGGACAGAGAGGCCTGGCGTGCTGCGATTCATGGTGTCACGAAGACTTGGACACGACTGAGCGACTGAACTGAACTGAACTGGGTTCTGGGTGCCTGGGAGCCATCTAAGAGAAGAGCAGTTAAGCAATTCCACGGGCGGGTACAGAGCTCATGAGACAGCTTCAGGTTAAAAAGAGAAGTGAGGAGTGTGCTGAAGTCATGGAGTGGGTGGAATGCCCAAGGTCATGTGCAGTGAGGAGAGAGGGGAACTCAAGGTCAAACCCTAGAGTATCACTTAATGTTCTCTCGTTGCAAGGAGAGAAAACAAACCCAATAAATGTAAGTAGTAGATAATGAAAGAATGTACTGGAAGCCTAATGGGTGGATCACAAAATAGTTGAATAACCAGGATGCAGGGAGGAAGGGAAGGAAGGGGATGAAAGAGGAAGTAAGTAGTCTTTCTTGCTCTCATATGTAAGCTACGTGTCTTCACTTCTTTTTGGGGTTCAGTTGCTAAGTCATGTCTGACCCCACGGACTGCAGCACACCGTTCTTCCCTGCCCCTCACCTGGAGTTTGCCCAAGTTCACATCCATTGCGTCAGTGATGCCATCCAACCATCTCATTCTCTATCACCCTCTTCTCCTTCTGCCTTCAATCTCTCCCAGCAGCAAGGTCTTTTCAGTGACTAGTCGTCAGAAAGGGCAGGCTGGGGCTCTCGTGCACTGCTATCCATAGGCAGAATTTCTTCTTTTCAGGGAGGCTTCAGCCTGGATTTTAAGGTCTTTCAACGGATTGAATCAGGGCCACCCAGATCATCTAGGATAATCTCACATATTGAAAGTTAACTGATTATGGAGTTTAACCACATCTACCAAACACCTTCACCATAATACATAGATTAGTGTTTGATTGAATCACTGGGGAGTGGAGCCTAACCAAGCTGACACAGCAAAATATTCTTCACAAGCATATTCTAAATATTTAACATTCTCTCAATACTATTTCAAATATTCCAGCCAGAACACTCTTTTTGAGGTTCTATGCGTACTCTTTTTTTTTTTTTCTTCTGCAGGTGAAGGTGCTAAAACTGAATGAATGAACAACTTGCTTAATGCTTTGCAGCTAGTGAAAGGTGAAGCTGGAGTCTGACCCAGACAATCACTCAACAACCAACCAGCTGAGCCATTTTCCTGCTGTCTCCTTGGAGCAGATGAGGAGTAAATGCCTGGATAGCAGAGACCAGCTGTACTCATTCTGTGTTCTTGTGATCTAGCCTGGTGGATAATGGGAACTCACTTGCTGAGTCAACTAGTTAAGGTATAAGGGGCTTCCCTGGTGGCTCAGAGGTTAAAGCATCTGCCTGGAATGCAGGAGACCCGGGTTCAATCCCTGGGCTGGGAAGATACCCTGGAGAAGGAAATGGCAACCCACTCCAGTACTCTTGCCTGGAGAATCCCATGGAGGGACGAGCCTGGTAGGCTACAGTGCATGGGGTTGCAAAGAGTTGGACACGACTGAGTGACCTCACTTAATATTTAAAACTGTCTGTGTATACTCAAGGGAAGATCATTGAAATCCATTTAACAGAGTCTTCAAAGTGCAAACTCCTAAAATCAACTTTCTTAATTACTATTTAATCGTTCTTGGGTTATCTAAAGGAATTAAGCAGTATTTAGTTCTGAGCTGAAGTTTTAAGTAAAATACTTTGAGAGTTTTTTTCTAAATTAGCCCTTTAATTTTCTACGATGTGGCTTTATCCCTTTATGCATGACATGAAGCCCAATTCCATATTTAATTAAAACTCAATACTTTCATGAGAATACAGGAGGTATTTTTATGAGTTCTTTCTTAGAAAACTAACTAGAACATGTTTAAATATATTTAGTGACAAAACTCAAATTGGGGTTTTTCAGTATTTAGCTCCTTTTATTGACTATAGAAGCAAACAACAAAATTGCAAAATGAAGTCTGTGTAGCTCATAAAATTTCTTTCAATCAAGGAAAGTAAATGAAAACCAAAATTACTCAAAATTCTGGAAAAATCCAAGTGGAAAAACACTTCACAAAAGAAGTGAGAAGTGGGGCAGGTAAATCCTGTTGTATTCATGAGGGTTCTTTCAGTGATAGCTGATATTCTAGAAGAATAAGAATCTGAAAGAAATTTGACAGATGTCCATTTGTTCATGGGTGCTCAGCTATGTCCAACTCTTTGTGACCCCATGGACTGTAGCCCCCAGGCTCCTCTGTCCATGGAATTCTCCAAGCAAGAATACTGGAGTGGGTTGCCATTTGCTACTCTGAGGATCTTCCCCACCCAAGGATTGAAAACTTGTCTTTTACATCTCCTGAACTGGCAGGCACGTTCTTTACCCACTGTGCCACCTGGAAAGGGGTCTTGGATATTATCTAATCCCATCTAGGGCATTTTGACAGAGAGACTAGACCTAGAAGCCCAGGAGGATAAATTAAGTTTTGAATACAATGCCCAAGGGCATAATAGGACAGATCCAGTCCTGGATTGTGAGTCCCCTGCCCACCTAGGACTACGGCTCCTATGGGCAGAAGTTTGCAGGCAAGTGTCCACAGCTCCTACCCTACCAACCCATCATCGACTCTTCACTCATTTAATCTGCAATTATTCTTTCCTCTCTACCTCAGATTCCCAGGCCTACCCTCACCCTTCAAAATGCCGCTCTTCCATGTAGAACCCAGTTTACGCGCTTATATTTCAGCTCTGTTTTTCTCCTTTGGTTTTGAGGGTCCCTGCCTGCTTTGGCTGGGAAGTCGCTGCTTCCTCCCCTGAAACCTGTAGGCAGAGCCAGCGCTCACAGGCAAGGGAAGTGAGACGTTCAAACACAGTGCTGCGTCTTGGGTTTGAGATTAGGTTTGGTGAGGAAGCCTACTTGTGAGCTCACCCTCAAGGTACTTTCAGGAGTGGACTGTTTCGTTCTTTTAAAGCCACAGAATCCGTGTTCAGACCGGCCTTTGGGTCCATGTCTTGAGCTAATCTTATGACCTGTGATTGACCCGGAGAGCGTCCTTTTCCAGGGGTTGGTCCCCACACCAAGAACTACCACCCATTCAACTTCAGAAAATGCTGGCTCTTAGAAACTTGTTTACATGGAGCTAAAAATCTTTCCCTCGGAGGCTTCCATCAGGGAGTTGACAATGTTGACTCTTACTTGGGCCTTGGGCTCTTGGAAAACTGTCTCTTCTCCCCTTGCAATATTCCCTTTTGAATAGTCTCTCTTTATTGAACCAAGATTTGTTTGTTTATTTTTTAATTGGAGTATACTTGCTTTACAATATCACGTTAGTGTCTGCTGTACAACAAAGTGAGTCAGCTATACATATACTGATACGTATACGTATATAGCTGATATGTGTATCAGCTATACGTATAATATCCGCTACATCCCTCCATCCCACCCCTCTGAGCATCATAGAGCACCGGGATAAGCTTCTTGTGCTTTGCAGCCACTCCCACTAGCTCTCTATTTTACATATGGTAGTGGATATATGTCAGTGAGACTCTAGCCGTTCGGCCCACCTTTCCCTTCCCTGCCCTGTGATGTCCATCCGCTATGTCTGTATCTCTATTCCTGCCTGGGAAATAGGTTCATTTGTACCACTTTGCTAGATTCCACTTTCGTATACCATATTTGTTTTTCTCTTTCTGACGTACTTCACTTTGTGAGACAGACTCTAGATCCAACCCCATCCACAGAAAACTGAAAAATGGATAACTATCTTATGATCCAGCAACCCTGTTACTGGGCATATACCCTGAGAAAACCGTAATTCAAAACAACACAAGTACCCCGGCGTTGACCACAGCACTATTTACAACAGCCAGGACTTGGAGACAGTGCGAATGAGCCTTTCCTGGACATCCTTTATCTGAAACAGACCCTCCCCGCTACCACCAGACTCCCGTCTCATCACTCCGTTTACTTCAACCATAGAAATGATGGGTTTCTAGATTATTCTAACTTGTTTATATTGTATCTTTACATTCTAGATTAGAACCTTCACAAGGTAGGGACCTTGTCCACCATCTCACTCAGAAACCCCAGAGACCCCAGCTGGTTCTTGACATGGTGAAGTGAGCAGTAAATATTTCCCTGCAGGAATAAGTCATGTGATTTAAGCTCATATTAGATCTGAGGGACTTTACCCCCGTGTGGTATCCTAAAATTTTTTCACCAGCACAGCTAGTTCATTTATCTTTATTTTCTTGCTGACTGAGTCAGAGATGTCCCACCTTCTAATCCATGTATAACTTTGATGAAGGGGATCAATTTGGAAGGCAAAATGAAATCCATTCCCTTAATGGTCTAATTTTTTTTTTTTGAATAGGTGAGAATATATGAGTTCTGAAATAAGTCAGATGGAGAATATATGAGTGTATATGTTTATATATTATATTCTGTTCATCAGTGAAGCTTCTGTTGTATGATAGGTGCTGTGTTAGGCACTGGGATGTGTGAAATATGTATTTCTATATAGTTATATATAAGTATGCATATAGTGAGATATAGACATAGATAAAAATCTCTATTAAATATAAACAAATACAGATGTTCTCTCAAGACCCAACTGCTCATGAGAATTTAAAAAAAACGGGGGGGTGGGGGAGGATCAGAATCTCAACCAAGCTAAACAAGCTAACAGGATTTGGAACAAGAAGAAAAGATGTGCCAAATGTGTTCTGATTTAATCTCAGTTGCTAATCCCTCAGTCCCACGTCATAGGGTTCTTTCAAGCAATGGGTGAGATGCCTGCATAAGCCTCTTACCACAGAGTCTGGCAGAGAATACATGTTCAGTGAAAGCTAGCTGTTTCTAAGGATGGTTTCTACTCATTGCAAAATGGCCTTGCCGTTGTGACTGCTGGGTGAAAGGGCTTGGCCTCTGGAGGTCACAGAAGTCCTATGGAGGCCCCTGGGTAGGGGGACAGCTTCCCTCCATGACTTCCAAGGCCTGCACTGCAATCCATCCAGCAACCAGCTATGCATGCAGGGTTCTGATTTCTCCACATCCCTGCCAACTTCTTTCTGTTTTTCTTTCTCTTTCTCCCTCTCTCTCCCTCCCTCTCTCCCTCCTTCCTTCCTTTCTCTCTTTTTTCCTTCCTTCGTTATTTTCTCCTTTTTCTTTCTTTCTTCCTCCCTCTCCCTCCCTCCTTCCTGCCTTTCTCTCTCTCTTTTTTCCTTCTTCCTTCTTCCTTTCTTTTTTCACAATAGTCAGACTAGTAGAGGGAACGGTTTCTCACCCACACTTTGATTTGTGTTTCCCTAATGGCTGATATTGTCGAGCAGCCAACCATTGCCTTATCTGGATACAAACCCTGAATCTTCATTTCATCCTCACCTTCATTTTGCCCTGTGTATGCCTCATTTCCTGTTACTTCAAATTGATCTCCCTATTTCATTTGTTCTTAGCATCCTCTTGTGACTGTCCTTTATTGATGCTCTTGGACATGGTAAAATCCATGATCTCTACCTGCCCACAAGTCTATTTGAGCTCACTGTTCAGGCCGTTGTGACCTGACCCATTCCACGATACCCCATTCTGTGAAAACAAAGGAAAGTAAAAGGTTTAGAAGCAAAGGACAGAGCTGAGAAGGGAAGAAGCAGGTCACTGCCCAGAGCCCCAGAGACAGTTGAAAGCTGGAGCCATCCCAGAGTCTGAGCCTGGTAGGATGAACAGCAGATCAGTCCATTTAGCCATGCAGCTCATCTCTCTTCCACTTTTATCCACAGCAGTTGATCTTTATTGGCCTTGCATGTTTTATCCCTTAGGGAACTTACGTTGGTTAGAATTCTATATCACTTAATAATTAGACAGTTCTATCGACAGTAATTCTAGATGCTCTTTTAAGTCTTGCAAATTAAAAAACATAGACCATGACACAGAAAGCATCTGAAAAGAAAGCATGAAAGGATGTTCTTCCATCAAACTACTGAAAGTGAAATTCCTTTCTCATTAGTAAAGACTATGCAATTTTTGTTACTAAGTTAATGTATAGGCTATGTACTGACCATGTATACAAATATATGTGTGTGTGTGTGTGTGTGTGTATATATATATATATATACACACACATATGTGCATGTGTGTATTTTAAATTTTGCCTGATTCTTTTAACTTTTTATATTTTTATTGAAGTATAGTTGATTTACAATATAAAACATTGTAACACATATATTGTATATATATAAAGACTAACATTTTTGCTTGAAGTAGTGTCCTGGAAAATTTAGAGACAAAGCCAAAGTCATCTCAGTTCAGATCATATGTGTGTCAGTCGTGTCTGACTCTTTGCGAGCCCATGGACTGTATCCTGTCAGGTTCCTCTGTCCATGGGGATTCTCCAGGCAAGAATCCTGGAGTGGTATATCATTGCCTTCTCCAGGGGATCTTCCCAACCCAGGGACTGAACCCAGGTCTCCTGCATTGCAGGCAGATTCTTTACTGTTTAGCCACCAGGAAAGTTCATATCATAAAATTCTTAAATATCTTGTTTTCAGAGGTCAATTCCTATCCTATCCCAGGACTGGTAGTCTTGCTTCCTATTGATGTAAATCATTTTAATGTAGAAAGACAGGTCCCTTCTGTTACCAGTTGGTGAGCACTCCTCACCCTCAGCCACAGCATTTAATCTTCATCTGACATGATATATGCAGTTAGGTTCATTATGCTCTGAAGGGCTATAGATGCTGAATTATTATCTATTGCCTCACACCATCAGCCCACCTAGTTATCTCTATTTTCTTGGCTTATTATTTAATGTTTGTCATCGTTCAGTACATATGGTACTGCTGGTGACAGAAAATGGGGCAGTTATTCACCTCAAGATGGAATGTAATTAAAGATTTCTAGATTGTTTTCTAAATGTCTAATCTATGCCATGTAGGGTTTTTGAAATGATGGTTACTTCCAAGAAAAGTTGAGACAGAAGTCTGAATTAGCATCCACTTCACAGAGTTGCCAGAAATGCCTGTTTTTGGTCTAGGGTCAATGAACAGAGTAGAAACTTCCCAGTACACGAGGCAGCATCTCTCTTTGGAGTGATCCTGTTTATTTGCCACCGCAATGAAAAGCAGATCCCGTGTGCAAACCCTTGAGGTTGAAAACGTCCTCCAGTGATTCCCACAGTTTACCAATAGGGGCGCCAAAAAGCCAGTCATCCAGCTACAAAGCCAAGTGTGAAGAGTTTCCAGGCAAGAATACTGGAGTGGGTCATCATTCCCTTCTCCAGGGGATCTCCCCAACCCAGAGGTTGAGCCTGAGTCTTCTGCACTGTAGGCAGATTCTTTACTGTCTGAGCCACCAGGGAAGTCCTGCAAAGCCAAGAGGCAATCAAATACAGTGACGGACGTATTTCACATAGAATTTGCCAAGTAATTCTGCAAATGACCCAGAAAATGACGCTCTTAACGCCAAACAGTGATAACCCCATTTTCCCAGAATCAATGGTTCTCTTCTCCCATGTCTTTTTTTTCCCCCTTCAGAGCCCAAGCACATAGTCTTCATGCCTTTCTGGCATGTTTACAGAATTTCCAAACATTTATCTGTTTAAATGTCTAAATCCTTTTAAGGAGCAGAAGAAAGAGTTACTAATTAGGTATTCTGAAGGAAGATTCAGTTCATTACAACTGATCTGGGAGCTGTATGCGCCATTCCAGCTATGGAGAATCAATCCTTCTCAGGGAACTAATGAACCCTAGCTTCTGCATTAAATTGCTGCCTGTCATTTAAAATGATACACGGAGGTATACATACCTGCATGTGGGGTGAGTTATTTATATGTAAATACTACATATACCCAGTTTTTCTAAAAAGGTGTTTATTTGCTCCAATATACCCAGTTTTTCTACAAAAGAATTTATTTGTTCCAAACTTTAACATCTGTTCTTTAAAAAAAAAAAAAAAGGTTTTATCAGAGCTCGAATTTAAAACTTCTTCAGTCAGCACGTGACAGGAGCATGTAAATCTTTGAGGAGATACGTGATGCAAAAATAAATGTTCATTAAATAATATCTGCGTTTCTTATCCCAAGCTCACACCTGCCTCCAAATAGAGTGGCTCCCCGCTCCCTCCCCACCAAAGGGTATTAAGATGTGGGATTCTGTTTTCATTTTCTCTCTTCATCAGCACTGATAGCCAGTTTCCATCACAGCTGTCAGGGCTGTTGAGCGGAGCCACATGACAGGATGCGTAGACTCGGCAATGGCTCAGATGAAAACAAACGCATAAATAAAGGAAGCAGCCGCAGGCCCTGTGCCTGAGGAAGGTGGAGTCCGGAGTGAAGGCTAGCCACCTCGGCAGGAAAACGGGTGAGTCCGCACACTGACGGAAGCGCTAGTCCCAGGATGGGGGACATTAGGCATCCCAAGCAGAGTTGTTTTGTTAATTCGTTTGTCAGTGAGTTTCTACTCCTCTCTGTTTAAAAGATACACACCACTCCTTCTCCTCACCGTATTTTTAAAAACAAGGTCTGCAAATATTCTCTGTCGGGAAGATCCCCTGGAGAAAATGGCAACCCCCCCAGCCACCCACCCACCAGTATTCCTGCCTGGAGAATTCCATGGACAGAGGAGCCTGGTGAGGTACAGTCCATAGGGTCTCAAAACAGCTGGACACGACTTAGTGCCTGAGTGCTCATGCACGCACAGGACATATATAGGGGGAAGTGCTGGTCGGTGTTTACTCCAGGGTTGTATATATTACACACGTATATATAGAGAGATAAATTTGTAAGTGGTAACTGTCAATCATGCCCTTCCTCTGTGGATGTCGTCCTGTGATTGGCCTCAGCAAATATGCATCCGCCCAAATTTCCAGGCAAATATTTATCCCATTATTTACAATATTTGTGGAATGTGGAGACCTAAAAATGAGACTGAATAGAAATATTTAATGTAATGCCCCTAATGATAAAGCCCAGAGAAAAATTTAGAGCAACAATGAAAAGGTCAATTTTAATAGCACCAGAAATCTCAGAGTTTCACATTCAGCTGGCACAGACGTTAAAAGTCTTCATCGCTATAATTTTTAAATCTTTGAGACTAGAGTGACGGGTTGGTGTCAATATACTGAGAACATTTATGAAATATTATGGTCTGTCCTAACTAAAATTTTGTAAGAGGTAAGTTTGTCTTCTAGGGTCCCAGCCTCGGTTTGGAAGAAATTTTTCTTTGCACTCTTGCAACGTCTTCTGTCTTCAAGATTTATTTATTTAAATTTTACTCTTGAAAAACTAATCTTAGAAAAGGAGCTGATAAATTTACTCATGATAAGGTGTAAAAACAACTGGAGATGGACTCTCAGGGGTTATGCCTGAAGCCAACACTAAAACAAATTCTGACAGTGGAATTTTAACCAAAATCATGAAAAGAACCAAATTTTAAACTTAAAATATTAGAAAAGGACTGACAGCTTTGCCCTCAGGCATAAAGAATACCCGTAAATGAAATAAGTTGGCTAAGCTGTAAAATTATAAATGAATATAACCTAAAAATTTGCCATGGTTTAAAATTTTATCTCAAAATTCCATGGTTAGCTAAAGCCACTTTAGAAAAATCTTTTTTTGGTGAGATGCCTGTGACATGTGTGTTCAGATTCATGACAGCAGTATTTGTAATAGCAAAAGATCTGCAAACAACATAAATGTCCATCCATAGGTGCATGGTAAAACGATTGCAATGTAAAGAAATACATCTATGCAATCATTTTTTGGTGTTTAAAAATTCTGATAAAGTACATATATAACATGCCACATTTTAACCATTTTTAGGTATACAGTTTAGTGATATGCAACCATTTTAAAACCAAGTTGATCTCTGTGTGCTAGAATGATTAATACCCTCCAATATATATGGTTAAATGGAAAGAGTACAATGCAGAGCAGTATGTGTTGAATGAATCTACTTTGTTTAAAAAATTTTTTTATTTAAAATACATTTAAAAATAAATACTATACAGAGAACAAGTTTCACCCTACTCCTGAAACTGGCAGTTCTTTTTTTAATTCATTTTTTTATTGAAGGATAATTGCTTTACAGAATTTTGTTGTTTTCTGTCAAACCTCAACATGGATCAGTCATAGGTACACATATATCCNGTTTAAAAATAAATACTATACAGAGAACAAGTTTCACCCTACTCCTGAAACTGGCAGTTCTTTTTTTTAATTCATTTTTTAATTGAAGGATAATTGCTTTACAGAATTTTGTTGTTTTCTGTCAAACCTCAACATGGATCAGTCATAGGTACACATATATCCCATCCCTTTTGAACGTCCCTCCCGTCTCCCTCCTTACCCCACCCTTCTAAGTTGATACAGAGCCCCTGTTTGAGTTCCCTGAGACATACAGCAAATTTCCACAGGCTGTCTTATTTTACATACGGTAGTGAAAGTTTCCATGTTACTCTTTCCATATATCTCACCCTCTCCTGCCCTCTCCCCATGTCCATAAGTCTATTCTCTATGTCTGTTTCTCCACTGCTGCCCTGTGAATAAATTCAGTACCATTTTTCTAGATTCTGTATATATGCATTAGAATATGATATTTATCTTTCTCTTTCTGACTTACTTCACTCTGTATAATAGGTTCTAGGTTCATCCACCTCATTAGAACTGACTCAAATGTGTTCCTTTTTCTGGCCGAGTATTATTCCATTGTGTATATGTACCACAACTTCTTTATCCATTCATCTGTTGATGGAGATCTAGGTTGCTTCCATGTTCTAGCTATTGTAAATAGTGTTTCAATGAACAGTGGGATACATGTGTCCTTTTCAATTTTGGTTTCCTTGGAGTATATGCCTAGGAGTGGGATTGCTTGGTCATATGGCAGTTTATTCTTACTTTTTCAAGGAATCTCCATACGGTCTTCCATAGTGGCTATATCAAATTACATTCCCACCAACAGTGCAAGAGTGTTCCCTTTTCTCCACACCCTCTCCAACATTTATTGTTTGTAGACTTTTTGATGATGGCCATGCTGACCAGTGTGAGCTGATATCTCATTGTAGTTTTGATTTGCATTTCTCTAATAATGAGCTACGTTGAGATCTTTTATGTATTTGTTAGTCATCTGTATGTCTTCTTTGAAGAAATGTCTGTTCAGGTCTTTCCCCCACTTTTTGATTGTGTTGTTTGTTTTTCTGCCATTGAGTTGTATGAGATGCTTGTATATTTTGGAAATTAATCCTTTTTCAGTTGTTTCATTTGCTATTACTTTTCTCCCATTCTGAGGGTTGTCCTTTCACCTTGCTTATAGTTTCCTTTGCTATGCGAAAGCCTTTAAGTTTAATCAGGTCCCTCTGGTTTACTTTTGTTTTTATTTCTGTTCTCTAGGAGGTACATCTAGGAGGTACGTCATAGAGGACGTTGCTTTGATTTATGTCATCGAGTGTTCTGCCTATGTTTTCCTCAAGAGTTTTATAATTTGTGGTCTTACATTTGGGTCTTTAATCCATTTTGAGTTTATCTTTATGTATGGTGTTAGGAAGTGTTCTAATTTCATTCTTTTACATGTAGCTGTCCAGTTTTCCCAGCACCATTTATTGAAGAGGTTGTCTTTGCCCATTGTATCTTCTTGCTTCCTTGTCAAAAATTATGTGCCCACAGGTGTATGGGCTTATTTCTTGATTTTCTATCTTGTTCCATTGGTCTATATTTGTTTTTGTGCCAGTACCATACTGTATTGATGACTGTAGCTTTGTAGTATAATCTGAAGTCAGGAAGGTTGATTCCTCCAGCTCCAGTCTTCTTTCTCAAGACTGCTGTGGCTATTTGGGGTCTTTTTTGTTTACACATGAATTGTGAAACTTTTTGTTCTAGTTCTGTGAAAAATTCCATTGGTGATTTGATAGGGATCGCATTGAATCTGTAGATTGCATTTGGTAGTATAGTCATTTTCACAATATTGATTCTTCTTACCTAGAAACATTGACTATTTCTCCATCTGTTTATATCATCTTTGATTTCTTTCATTAGTGTCTTATTTTCTGTGTACAGGTCTTTTGTCTCCTTAGGTAAGTTTATTTCTAGATATTTAATTCTTTTTGTTGCAGTAGTGAACGGGATTGATTCCTTAATTTCTCTTTCTGGTTTTTCATTGTTAGTATATAGAAATGCAAGTGATTTCTGTGTATTGATTTTGTACCCTGTAACTTTGCTAAATTCACTGATTAGTTCTAATAATTTTCTGATACTATCTATATTTAGGGTTTTTTATGTAGAGTATCATGTCATCTGCAAACAGTGAGAGCTTTACTACTTCTTTTCTGATCTAGATTCCTTTTATTTCTTTTTCTTCTCTGATTCCTGTTGCTAGGACTTCCAGAACTATGTTGAATAATTGTGGGGAAAGTAGACATCCTTGTCTTGTTCCTCATCTTAGGGGGAATGCTTTCAGTTTTTCACCATTAAGAATAATGTTTGCTGTAGGCTTATCATATATGGCCTTTACTATGTTGAGGTAGGTTCCTTCTATGCCCATTTTTTGAAGAGTTTTAATCATAAATAGGAATTTATGAATTTTGTCAAAGGATTTTTATGCATCTGTTGAGATTATGATATGGTTCTTATCTTTCAATTTGTTAATATGGTGTATAACATTGATT